>MJUU01006070.1:0-14385 GCA_002080025.1 Modiolus philippinarum | reverse complement strand
ATGGCTCATTTCGTTCTGATCCGACGAAAAACATGGCTGCCAGCACGGAACATGGTTTAACATAGGACCCTATGGGAAAATTACATTTGCATCTACTCCTCTGAAACCACTGAAGCAAATTCAACCAAACTTTACAGGAATGATGTATGGAAGGTCCTTTACAAAGATTCCTCATTTTATTCCGATCCGATAAAAAAACATGGCCGCCAGCGCGGAACTTAGGTTTAACATTGGACCCTATGGGAAAAATCACATTTTCATCTGCTCCTCTGAAACGGCTGAAGCAAATTCAACCAAACTTTACAGGAATGATGTACTTAAGGTACTTTACAAAAATTGCTCTGTTCATTTTGTTCTGACAAAAAACGTGGCCTCCAGCGCAGAACATAGTTTAACATTGGAGCCTGGTATTAGAAAACCATCCTTTTCATCATCTCTGAAACTACTATTCAAGCAAATTCAACTAAATGTATAGAAGGTCCTTTCCAAAAATTACTCATTTCAATAGGATCAGACAAATAAACATGGGTGCTTATGGAGAACATATCTAAACATTAGACCCCATTGGTAAAAACATCATTTTTGGTCATGCATGGCATAGAAGCATTTTGTCAGGTGAGCGATACAGGCTCAGTCTCTGAGCCTCTAGTTTTTTCCTATTTTTACGGGCTTTGGAACTTAGTAATTTTTTATCGACATTTTCAACAAAAGGTACGTATATTGGGAAATCAACTCCTCCTACAGTTTTCAACCTACATTTTTGAAACTTCACATAATGTTTATACATATATTGTAGATGTGCACCGTCCTTTTTGGAATTATTTTGAAAAGTTTTTCCTATTTTTACGGACTTTGGAACTTAGTCATTTTTTATCCACATTTTTAACAAAGGGTACCCATTTTGTGAAATCAACTCCTCCTACAGTTTTCAACCTACATCTTTGAAACTTCACATAATGTTTCTATACATATTGTAGATGTGCACCTTTCTTTTTGGAATTATTTTGAAAATTTATTCCTATATTGACGGGCTTTGGAACTTAGGCATTTTTTTATCGACATTTTTTGAAAAAAAGGTACGTATATTGTAAAATCAACTCCTACTACAGTTTTCAACCTACATTTTTGAAACTTCACATAATGTTTATACATATATTGTAGATGTGCACCGTCTTTTTTGGAATTATTTTGAAAAGTTTTTCCAATTTTTACGGACTTTGGAACTAAGTCATTTTTTATCACATTTTCAACAACGGTACCTATTTTGTGAAATCAACTCCTCCTACAGTTTTCATCTCTGACCTTTGAAACTTCACAGATTGTTTCTATATATTTTGCAAATGTGCACCTGACTTCATAATATTATTTCCAATATTTTTCCTATTTTTCCTGGCCTTTTAACTTGAGTCATTTTTTATCAATATTTTCAACATATTCTATGCACAGAGCCATTACGGAACCTATAAAACAACACTTTATAGCTTAAAACACCAAAACGCAACCCGGCCATTTGAGTCTTTGACCCATTTTCCTTTTCTTTATGGCGACGTTCCTGCAGCACCATCATACGGGGTGTATATATCTCAACTGGTACGATTCGTACGCGTTTGATCTACTCGTGACGACTTTAATGAACATAACCTTAATATCCCATCCAAACTATTACAACAAGGTTACAGATTTCATAGACTGATAAACACATTTAAGAAGTTTTATAGAAGATATGAACATTTGGTATCTAAGTATAATGCGACACAACTTATTACTAAAGGCATTTCTCACCCTCGTTTTTACGGAAATGTTGTTAAAAAATGTAAAAAAATGATAAAAAAGTCCAGAAAAACTGGCACGTAACTTACATTCTTTACGTAATAGGGTATATTGACCGGATTTTCTTCATGATTCCGTTAAATTGGCTTTGGGATCCAGTGACCTGAAGATTTTACAATTATACTAGCCTCTCACTGATACTGCCGATGTCTACTGAAATTCATGATGTTTCTTTACCAAACCCTTCGGGAATTTTTGAATTTGATTTTTATTCCGTAGTGCGACAGTGTTTTACCGGCAGACTAGGCTCCTTGAGCTAGCCGGCAGTTTAGCGGCGAGCACTCCTCGACCCTTCTTTCTAAATTGCGTTTTGTCTTGTCTTTTCTTTTCAGATTGTGGTATTAAAGTTAGTGGTCTACCTGTATTGGGTTTTATTTGTATGTTTATTATACTATAGGGAAACGGGATAGAGAAAAGGGAGGTTTGTGTACCCATAAACCGGTTTAACCCTACCGCAGACTGTTGCCAGTGCCGTTACCAAGTCCGGCTTTACCGAGTTCCTATCGTTATCTATGTTTGTCTTTTGTCATTTTATTGTTTTTCTTGTGCAGTTCCCTGGTTGATTGTGACATGTGATTGTAATTCTCGGCCATTGTAAGTGTTCCCTGTCTTCCTTTCATTAATTCAACACAGTGAGGAACCTCACACCACATGGCAAGCCCCAAATGGTCCCAAAAAGTAAATAAGTCAATGGAAACAAACCACATTAGTATATACTATATACTAATCAACTAAAGAAACGACATAAAGTTGATTTGAAAATATTTATCATATATAGCTATTTTAAGTTGCTATTTTATGTATTCCACGTCAAAAAGCATTTGTTTATTTCATTTCAAATCAGTTCCGACACGGATACGATAAATGTCCGAAAAGTTAATTGTTCGCCTGAAAGACAGGGTCTCCGTGTTTTGATCGATGATTCCAATTTTTATATGTCAATAATTGGACACTGTGCCAGGTATACAATTTGCCATCTTAAAATATGCAAACAATTACTCCTTTCGATGTCCCGCTAAATCAAAATCAACGTCAACAAAAATCTGGCGTATTAAGAGCGTCAATGTCAATTTTTGTCATCACAAATCATTGTTTTGTGAAAAAAACCAAAGACTAATGATTCATCTAAGGCAAACATGCTCACCAAATGAAAAATGGCGTAGTAGTAGATACCGTGAGACAACGACAGTAGAATAGCGAAGGAAATATGGAAGCGATGGCCACAAAAATCGAAGTCCATAGACATGGCAAAAACAGCAACAGAGAAAAGCAAAGTTAAAACAAGGACGTGAGACAGCCACAATGCACGAAAATAAAAAGATAACATTAAGAACTACGGCATTCATAGTGTGAACTCCTATGAAAACCGGGATTAACATTAGGTGCTCCGGCAGGGTAAGCATGCCCTGCTTCGCTTGCGCCACCGTCACACTATCAGTGAATCAATCAAGGGTTGAGTCAAATCAAGGGTTGACGTCGAAACGTCAAAAATCAGCAAAAACGGGAATACGTTTTACATCACCGTGAATTTAATATGTAAAATGTCGCCAGAGGAATACGTGGTCGTCATGGCAACAAATTCGAAAGTCAATCGTTCGAAAAAAAATGGACTAAAGGTAGAAACGTTCACCAACTGAAATTCTGGACAATGACCCTGACCTTGACCAATATAGAACAGGAATTTAAGTGGCATTTTTTCGGAATTATGTTGTTTCGTACATAGGACAGGTACATATATATATATTCCTTTTTTTGTAGGTATCTTCAAGATAATAATATCAGCGAATTGAATGGAACGGATTTCCACGGCTGCTCTTCACTGTATTATTTGTATGTATATTTTGTTTGCCGAAGAACTTAATTTACTAACGTTTTGTAGTTAATGAAATAATTATTCCCTTTGGTCGAATCAGGTGATTTTTCATACCGTATTTTTTAATTTGCAAATACTGATGTCCGCAGTGTACATGTATGTCTGAATGGGGATATTTGTGTGTTAATTAATGACGTAAATGCGAATGTCTTTATCACCAAACACTAGAAGGTTATGATAATTGCTTCTTTGTATTTAAATACACAAGGTAAAAGTTGGCTTCTTTGAGTTAATATGAATGCACTGTTTACAAAGAGTTAATATGAATGCACTGTTTACAAAGTGCACAACGGTATAAAGGCACAGATTTTGCAATACACGTATTACAAAAACTAACGATTCATAGAAATAACCATTTACATACCATTTACATACTTTGTAGAAGGTAAATCCTCGAAATATTCAAACAGATAGTTTGATATTTTCATCATTATGTTATTATGACACAAATAGCATGCCTTATGGAAAAAATGCATCAGCTAGCCAGGACTTTTAATTTCAGCTTCAGATATATAAACGATGTACTTTCTCTTAATAACCCAAGATTTAAAGAATATTTACATGGCATCTACCCATGTGAACTTGAAATTAAAGAGACAACCGATACACCCAATTCTGCTTCATACCTTGACCTTTTGTAATACATTGACGAAGATGGACGTCTGAAATCTAGTTTATATGATAAACGTGATGATTTTGACTTTCCAATGGTGAATTTTCCCTTTCTCGTCAGCAATATACATACCCCCCGGTATATGGAGTGTATATTACAAATTAATTCGTTACTGTAGAGCGTGAAGTTCAGACTTTTTGGAAAGAGCAAAAGCACTGTCACAAAAACTGCTGAGTCAGGGATATGTTCAGCCGTTGTTACTTTCGTCCCCTCAAAAATTCTATGGCTGTCACCACGACATCATAGTTAGATATGAAATTTCAGTGGCACATATGTTGTATATGTAGTGTTTGCGTGTCTTGTTGGCATGTAGTGTCTTTCGTCTTCCGTTTTATGGTGTTCTTGCTTTTGCCTTATCTCTGGACTTTGATTTATGTAATTTTGTGCTTTGTTCCTTCGGTATTCTACTGCCGTTGTTTTTAATTTCATAAACATAAAACTATTTTCTTCTGAAGACTTTTGAAGTCTAAATGAAAATGAAAAAAAAAACAATGAATTTATAAAATGAACTTAAAAAATACAGAAATACATAGTAATCGGTATAAATAATGTACTTACATGTGAATTTACACTTACGAAATAACACTGGATATTTGACTTTTCTCGTTGCTCCCACTTGGTGATAATCTCTTTAGCTTTTCAATCCAGCAACGTTCTCAACCATGAATAATAATTTCGTCCAAGCTTAGATTGTTGTCAATTACAGTAACTTTCATTTTGTTAAATCCTGTATGAAGAGCGAACGTGTGTACTGAGCAGGAGGTCAGTTTTGCAGCTGGCGTCGCTTCGATGACAGTTCTGATGTTTACGTTAGTTTCAACGACATATTGAAGACCACAATTTCCACAGTCTGGTACACTGTATTTAAATTTTTGCATTTGGCCTTATAATAAATTGTGTACCCATTTTCCTGTGCTTGTGCAAGTCATACAGCATTTGTAACCACATCATTTGCATTCATCTTTGTCGTTAGCATGTGTTTTAACTTAAGCTCTGACAAACAAGTCTTTACAGCTTTTTATTCTTTCTTAAGCTTATAACAAGTTTGCAAGTTTTTTTTTCTATCCACTGATCTTGTTATAGTGGAACCCTTTTGAATGGTTGAATTGTTGTAGCCTCTCATTTTAAGGTGGCACCTAGAGTGTCCAAATGTTCTTTGAAAGAAAAGGTACTGGTGTTTATCTTTGGAATTGCAATATATATCGGTGTACATATTTCCTTTTTCACAACTTGTTTTGTGTCATGAAAAGTAATGTTGCTTTTTGATATTGCATTTAATTTCAATGTCATCTGTGAAAACGGAGAGATGAATATATGGAATGCAGCTTGTAATTATGTTTTCATGTTTGCCCATACAATTATGTGCATAGGATGGTGCCATTTAAGTTCAAATAGCTGTGTCGTTTCCTTGTTGAAAATTCTCTCAGTTGAAAGTTAAGTTGTTGTGTTTGAGAACTTACTTTTGCAAGCCGGCAAGATATTCTATAGGTAGTCCTTTAACGGTGCATTTGTTCCAAATTTCATTGTTCGCTTCTTTGCCATCGTCGGTTTGAAAGGAGGTCAGGTCCATTGAAACAAGAAATATGTCGGTTGGAAGAGGATTCAAGGATTCTATCTTCATTACATAATCTGTTATGTTTTTAAGATATTATGTTAATGCTTCCATGTGAGGTCTTATATTGAAATCAACGAATTCTGAAATACGTTCTATTTGATGGCCATTTGCTGAGACAATGAGTCTAATAGGAATGTTTTACTGTTGATTAAAGGTAAAACATAAGGGTCATGTTTTAAAATTATGGGATGGGACCGGTGCAAAACAAGAAGAATGATCGATCAAAAGGAGTTGCATTACCATGGTAACACAAATCAAGACAATCAATGTTCAATTCTGATGTGTAACAAGAAAGTTAGTGTCCTATGTATGTTAAAATAAAAAAAAAATTCTTCAAATGAGAAATTCCATTTAATTGTTCTTGGTGGAATACAAAAAAATGTTTAAATTATAATGTCAGAATAATTAGAACGGAATTGACATAGTTTTTCTAATAAATACATAACGTCATGGACATGTCACACTATAACTCACAACGCCGTGTGTGCCGACGTGTAACAATATTTTAGTACACGCAGGTGTGCGTTGTGTAAGTTAAGACACTTTCCTAACACATTACAAACACGTCAACGCATGTTAAACGTTGGGTGCGTCGGAATATTTTGACCGCGCTCAAAATTTTTCGATCTTCGCAAACTTGTTGATAACTTATGCACACGTTAGACCAACCACAGAGGTACGTTATGAACGCAATGTGTGTGTAGAACGGGAACCGAACGTTCTTGTAACCAAGGATTAAAGTATTAGCCAGTGTCTTAATTTTACAATAATGATTAAGGAGCAAGACAAAACTCCAAAGGTTTATTTCAGAATCAGATTGACACATTTTTTTAAAATAAATTTTGTCATCTTTTGGGGACCTATCCTTCCTGCAAATCTGTCGTATTTTTCTTTGGCATTTCTATCAATTTCTACCCTTTCAAATGATATTGGGATGACCAATTTTCAACTGATCTGACAGAAGTTCGCCACAACGCTACCTAACGTTAAACTTATTTTATTTTTTCTACTTTTGAAAGTGGCGTCGATTCGTTCGCCGACCTTAAAACGTTTGAACAAAGTCCATGAAAGATTTTAGAGTTGTAGTTTGTACTTCATTTAGGAGTCCATGAACCTTTTTTTTATTGAAACTAGGTTTCGGTGCTTATATCTCGTCATCATCTTCATTAGAATCATATTAATCACATCAGATGAATTTTTATCTTTAAACAAACAATGTCTATGACGCATTAAGATCCAGCAAATTGGTCTAGATCATCTGTCAATTGTAAATCATTTATTTTATAGGGATAAAAACAAAAGTTTATAAACCATTCGATAAAACACTTATCTATGAAGGCGTTAGTTCAGTCGAAGACAAATTGACTTCTGTATCAAGATTAATATTGAACCGGTACCGCTCACTTGACAAAATGCTTATCCCAAAGGTTCCAATGGTTATGAGGCGAAAAAAACGTTACATTTTTTGTATTTATCCTCAAGGGTTTGAGTCTCCGTCATTTATTTATGTAAAGTTTTTCAATTGTCTCACGATAAGAGTTATTTCCGATTTTTTTTTTCTAAACTCACACAAATTTTGCAAATACATTTAATACTTTCAAAGACTGTTTCAACAGATGTAAAATTTTGGTAATAATTGATTAATATGCATTTGCATACTTCTACGAAAGGGTAGGGGGCGTTTAGTATGTGTTCAGCAGAGTTAAAATCTATTGCTACTAGACCCGATTTCTGTTTCCTGATGAGTGGTAGATTTAGCTAATGCCTTAGGTATAATGTAGCCCCATTTTCCCCGACATGAATACATGTAGATTTGTCACATTAAATGTAAAAGGTTAAATTCGTTTTGGAATCACATCATATTTATATCATATTCACCGGTGCAAATTAAACGCATGTAAAATAAAAGAACCCAATTACAAAATATTGCAAAAAGCTAATAATACACAAAACAAACTGAATCATTAAAAGGATAACCGATGAATACTTATTTTGAATGGAGTCATTGTATGATAATAACTTAAAAAAGATATATATTGAATTGGTTTTGATCATTTTAGCATATTTCTAATTGTTCAAATTAGTTAGATTTATTTAAATAAACGTAATTACTTCAAGCTGGTTTTAAAAAAAATGTCATGATTTGAATAGCTTTAACTGAGTTTGGAAATTGCATTCCAGTCGGTAATAGCAGTGAAAAAGAAGGGTGTAGAGTCTACTTTTTAAAACAATAATTCATTATATTGAATTGACTGATTAAAAGTAAAACAAGTCTGGGTATTTGTTATAAAAATCTCTTTTGTGCATGTCCTTACAGCAGATGTATATCTTCACTATTTAAAAACCAAGGCTTACCAACTCCGGTTCACTACACTATATATAGAACCAAAATTTATAATGAAACGCACTGTTTAATTTTCAGCAACTTCAAGTGACTTTTGTGGAACAGGAATAGCAAGATTTTTTGTTTTCGCTTGAGATTTAATCATTTGCTTGTTAAATTTCACATCATTGTTTTACTTTTACCTTTTTTTTTAGTTTTTGTTTTGGACCAAATATAATACATTCTGTTTTTACAAGATGCAAAGAAAATAGCTAATTGCTACAAGATTCAAGCACCTAGTGTGTTGTACTAGAATTTTAAGGGAAAAATATATATCTGTCGTCATGAGAGTTTACAGTCAAAATTTATACTGATAGACAGATCATTTACATAACATAGGATGAGCAAAAATCCCAAAATTCTTCCTTGGGGAACACCACAAGAAAGTTCTGAATCAACTCCAGTAACTTTTACAAGTTAGTTCCGTTCCGATAAATACGATTCGAACCATTTTATATTGCTCTTAGTTTTTGAAATATGATGATAAACAGTTTTAAGGGTTTTCCGAAGATCTATCATATAAATCTTTTAATGTTTACGATCTTTTATGGTCTTATATATATAGATGGATGAGACAAGTATCGATGGAATATTAAGATCTAAAACCATACTGGAATCGATACAACAACTCATTTTCAATAAGATGTTTCTCAAGCTGCATATAGACGGATTTTTCATGTTTTTTAGAAAGAATGCAAAGAATGCTTACCGGGCGATAATTTTCTTCTTCTTTTCTATTGTTGTTTTTATAGAAAGTTTAAACTATGGTTAATTTGAGTTTGCTTGGCACTATACCTGTTGATAAGGGAAGGTTTACTAAGTAGGTTGTCAGCTTGGCAAAGCCTTTTGCACCATCTTGCTAGAATAGTATCTATTCCGGTGACTTGTAAGAGTTGAGATTTTTCAGTTCGTCATTCAAACATTCCCCGCCGAAAGATTTTAAAGTAAGCTGCATATTGTTTGTGAAGACTTAATAATAAAACGTAAATATAAAATAGTTTTTGAGCAGTTGGTAGTTTATCAACTAGAGAAGATGCCATGGTAGTAAAGAATATGGTGAAATGATTAGCTATAATGGCGAATCATTTTACGTTTTAAACCGTATTTTGAATTATTACCCAAGTATTTAAGTAACAAAATACCGAAGTTAGTGTAAATTAATTTCTGCATATGCGCGTTTCGACAATTAATGTCTCTTCAGTTGCAGATAAAATCAAAACATTTACAAATCCATATACCACGACATGTGTCAAATCCAAAAGAAACTAAATAGAAAGACCAAAATCAGCTAAGGACAGAACTACAAAATAGGGAGATAGTCCTTAATGTAGACAAAATTTCTATAATTTATATATTGCAAATGTAAAAAATAGATAACAGGAAACATCCACAATGGCTGAAAATTATAGTTACATGCCACAATCTGCGATGGAACTACACCTGAGGAACACGAATAAGAAAAAAAAAAAACAAACTCAGACATCGATAGGAACTCGGGCCAGCCGGACTTGGTACTGGCACTAGCAAAAGCCAGCAGTAGGGTTAAAGCGGTTTATGGGTGCTCAAACCTCCCCTTTATCTGTCCCGTTTCCCTATAGTATAATAAACATCTAACAACGTTGTTATCGTTTGAAAGAAATATTATATCGATGTCCAACAATACGAACTGGACAAGTCAGCAACTTTCATGTGCATTTACTCCATATCCTTTCATTCACCATACTCAATTGGTACGAAAAACGTTAACAAAACAACATTATGCTTAAAGTTCTACCTAAAGTTAACAACTTGCCTATCATGTACTTGATTCCTAAGCTTCACAAAAATCCCTTAAAACATCGTTTTATATCGGCATCTAGTAAGTGTTCTACTACTTATTTATCCACCCATTTAACTAGTTCACTTACTTGTAATTGGGAATTAAATACTGTAAAAACTCTGGTGTAAACTACTTTTGGAGTGTAAAAAATTCAATTGGAGTTTTAAATAAACTACAATCTATTCAAAGACCAGTCTCATCCATCGACAGTTATGATTTTTCCACACTTTATACTACCCTTCCAAATAGGTTGATTAAATCAAAATTTGGACAACTTATTAAATTGTCCTTTAAATTTTCTGGTCTGCAGTTCATTTGTTCTAACAAAAAGCAAAGATTCTTCTCTAATATTATATACAATAATTATTGTTCCTGGACAAGTGATGATATGATAAATTCACTCAATCGTTTGCTGGATAACATTTTTGTTCGTTTTGGTAACACCGTTTATCAACAGGTCATAGGTATTTCAATGGGTACAAATTGTGCGCCTCTCATTGCAGATCTTTTTCTGTTCTGTAACGAAAGAGACTTCATGAAAAACTTTCAAAACGGAACGGAACCATACCAAACAGTGATAAACTTATTTTCAATGATAACAGGTATATTGACGATATCCGTACTATTGACAATCCCCAGTTTTTAGATTATGTCGACATTATTTACCAACAAGAACTGAAATTGAATAAAGTGAACAATGATTCCAAATACTGCCCTTTTCTGGATCTAACTATCATTATTGACGATGGTTAAATACAAACTAAAATATATGATAAAAGGGATTATTTTGATTTCACTATAACTATTTTCCCTTTTCTTGACGGCGACATCCGTCAAGCCCCATCATACGGGGGGAACATTTCTCAACTATTGAATTATTTGAAAACTAATTTGCTAGCAGAATATCTTGTCGATATCCCCTATTAAGTAAAGAATGCAAGTTACGTCCCCGCTTTTCTGGACTTTGAATCAATTTCGAATTCTGGCATTTTAACAACATTTCCGTAAAAACGAGGATTAGAAATGCCCTTAGTAATAAGCTGTTTACGAGTAACGCCATATTTAGATATCAAATGTTCATATCTATTATAAAACTTCTTAAATGTATTCAACAACTTCTGAAATCTTAACCCTGTTGTAAAAGCTTAGCTGTGATAGAAAGGTTACTTTCATTAAAATCGTCAAGAGTAGAACAGACTCGTGCGAATCGTACCAGTTGAGAAATATAGTGAAATCAAAATCATCCCGTTTATCATTTATTTAAGTTTTATTTTACCGGAGTTAATATATAGTTAGATCTAGAAAAGGGCAGTCTTTGGAATCATTGTTCGCTTTATTTGATTGCAAGTTTCCTAATAAAATCGGTTTTCGGGCAAGCACCGAAGTATTGGCTAATGTGTTGACGAATACCCCGTGTACTAACAGTCCACCAGCAGAAGCATCGGCCCCGTGGTAACAAATAACAACACAAAAAATAAAATACTACCAGTGTGAACTTTCAAAGAACAGAGTGACATCAGGTACCACTCTGGTAAATATGTCTGTTTATAGCACCTGTCACACTGTCCGTTGGTTAATCCAGGGTGGAGTCAAAATCGGTAATGTTAAATCTTGAAAGAAGTAAATTTAGCTGAAAATGTCCGTTTTCTTTTGTGACACTGATATTTCATACCCATCTATCATGCCGTAGTGACAGCAATCGAATTTCTGAAGGGACGAAAGTAACAATGGCTGAGCATATTCCTGACTCAGTTTTTGTGACAGTGCTTTTGCTCTTTCCTAAAAGTCACTGTATGAACTGCAAGCTCTACAGTAACGAATTGGTTGTGAAATATACCCTCCAATTGCTGGGGAGATAGGTATATTGTTGCGAAGAGGGAGAAAGTTCACAATTGGGAAGTCAAAGTTATCAAGTTCGTCATATAACTAGATTTCATACCTCCATGCTCGTTAATGTAAAACAAAAGGTCAAGGTATGAAGCAGACTTGGGTGTATCGGTTGTCTCTTTAATTTCAAAATCACATGGGTAGATCCTTTATGCTTTAAATCTTGGGTTATTAAGGGAAAGTACATAATTATTCTTTAAATATTCTTTAAATCTTGGGTTATTAAGAAAAAGTACATTTTCTATATATTTTAAGCTCAAATTTAATGTCTTGGCTAGTTGTTTTTGTTTCTGTTATATTAGCTCTTGTAAAAATTTTGCTTCATACGAATGAGGAAAAGGTCAGCTAAAAGTGGCGCACAATTTGTTCCCTAGGAATCCACGTTGTCTGTCGAAAACCGCGGTCTTCACATTAAACAAAAATGTTGTCGATCAAAAATTCAAGCATCTAATGGAATCTAAATAGAAAAGCCAAAGTCAGCTGTGGACAGAGCTATGCAAGAAGGAGATACTCCGTAATTTCAAACAAAATTTCTTAAATTTAGCTATTTGAAGTTTACTAATAAAATCGGTTTTCGGGCCAGCACCGAAGTACTGACTACTGGGTTGACGAAAACCCTTGGGGACTAACAGTCCACCAGCAGAGGCATCGACCAAGTGGTAATAAATAACAAAATACTCAAATTTAATTTCTGCATATGCGAATTTCGACAACTTATGTATCTTTAGTGCAGATTAATTCAAAACATTTGCAAATCCATATAGATTTGACCCAAAACATGTGTAAAATCTTATAAAGAACAAATAACAAAAAAATATATATATAAATAGAGAGGCCAAAGTCTACTAAGAGCCCATCAAGAGGGAGATACTCCCTTAATTTTAAATAAATTTTCTTAAATCTAGATATTGCAAGTTTCTTTTTAAAATTGGTTTTCGGGCCAGCAGCGAAGTGCTGGCTACTGGGATGACGAATATCCGATGGGATTAATAGTCCACCAGCAAAAGCATCGACCAAGTGGTAATAGATAACAAAATACCGAAATTACCGTAAATTTAATTTCTGCATATGCCCGTTTCGACAACTTGTGTTTCTTCAGTGCAGATTAACTCAAATTATTTGCAAATCCATATATTGAAATATGTGTGAAATCTGGTAGAGGACAAATCACCAAAAGAATCTAAATAGAGGAGCCAAAATCACTTAAGAACAGAGCTATGAAAGGGGGAGATACTCCTTAATTTGAAACAGAATTTCTTATATTGAGATATTGCAAGTTTTCTAATATAATCGGTATTCGGGACAGCACCGATGTTGCCAATGATCGCATACCACTCAAAATTTAAATTTTTATGATTTATGGTAAAATTAAAAATAACTTTTCTAAGATGTGAAATTGTATTCGATATTCATCAAAAAGTTGTACATCAAAGATTTAAATAGTTTTCTTATCAATTACTCTCAGGAACCGTAACAATTATTACGTGGGCAGGGGAAAGGGGCAATACTTTTCTCCGTTGTCACTCAGTTTCATGTACGAAGACTAACTGTGTATTGTTCATGGAAAATAGTTTCAAAATAGTGCCAAAATAACAAAGGGTATGGAATAGAATTTATGGTCTTAATAATCTGCTGTTAATCAGATAGTCAAAAAACGTATTCAGTTCACTTTATCCTTTTATTGTTATTGATATACTAGAAGAGTAACATGTTAGCATACGTTTTTATCACCCGCATTCATGTTGTTTTATCCTTGAACTGTATCCAAAATAAAATTGCTAATTTCATAATGTATGCCATTCATTATATACTTAATTTGTTTTAGTTCTGAACGCACTAATCTAGCCTTTTCTAGCAGAACAACCTTACATCAGAGCAATGATCAGCAACCACAGTAAAATTATTGCATTGTAATAACATCACGGGTTTCTAAAAAGTATAGATATAAACAATTGTAAAATTAATGCCATAATAAAAAAACAAAATTAGGAAGCTAGACGTGCTGTTCTTTCCATTTCATCGATATGTCATTCTTGCTTTCAAAAAATTAGTATTTGGTGAACATGGTGGTATAATTATAATAGATAATTTACGATACATCAATGATTTTTAATATTGTTATTCAGTAAAATTAAAGCAGATAACATATAACTCGCTCAGTTGATAATGTTTTGTTTATTTTTGTTTTTTTGTTGGTTTTTGTTGTTGTTGTTTTTGTTGTTTTTGTTTTTTGTTGTTGTATTGTTTTGTTCTGTTCTGTTTTTGTTTTGTTTTTGTTTTGTTTTTTTGTTTTTTGGATTTTTTT
>MJUU01006067.1:84704-104597 GCA_002080025.1 Modiolus philippinarum | reverse complement strand
AACTTATAAGATTGAAATATTTTGCATTTCAACTTTTTTCCTTTCTCGCGATACCAAATTTATACATCATTTGTCAAAAATGACCCCAGAAGTTTGAGATATTATATGTCGGTGCTTATTTCAATTTTGGCGACACAACATTTACATGTATTTTTCCCAAAATTACCTTATAAGATTGAAATATTTTGCCATTCAGCTTTTTTCCTTTCTCGCGATGCCAAATTTATACATTTTTTGTCAAAAAAGACCTCAGAAGTGGGGAATATTATATGCAGTTGCTCATTTCAATTGTCGCGACACAACATTTATATGTATTTTTTCCCAAAATAACTTATAAGATTGAAATATTTTACCATTCAGCTTTTTTCCTTTCTCGCGATGCCAAATTTATACATCTTTTGTCAAAAATTACCTCAGAAGTGGGAGATATTATATGTCCGTGCTTATTTCAATTGTCGCGACACAACATTTATATGTATTTTTCCCAAAACTAATTTATAAGATTGAAATATTTTGCATTTCAGCTTTTTTGCTTTCTCGCGATACCAAATTTATACATTTTTTGTCAAAAATGACCTCAGAAGTGGGAGATATTATATGTTGGTGCTTATTTCAATTGTTGCGACACAACATTTACATGTATTTTTCCCAAAACTAACTTATAAAATTGAAATATTTTGCATTTGAGCTTTTATCCTTTCTGGCGATACCAAATTTATACATCTTTTGTCAAAAATGACCTCAGAAGTGGGAGATATTATATGTCAGTGCCTATTTCAATTGTCGCGACACAACATTTATATGTATTTTTCCCAAAATTACCTTATAAGATTGAAATATTGTGCATTTCAGCTTTTTTCCTTTCTTGCGATACCAAATTTATACATCTTTTGTCACAAATGACCTCAGAAGTGGGAGATATTATATGTCGGTGCTTATTTCAATTGTCGCGACACAACATTTATATGTATTTTTCCCAAAAATACCTTATAAGATTGAAATATTGTGCATTTCAGGTTTCTTCCTTTCTTGCGATACCATATTTATACACCTTTAATCAAAAATGATCTCAGATGTGGGAGATTTTGCATTTCAGCTTTTTTCCTTTATCGCGATGCCAAATTTATTCATCTTTTGTCAAAAATGACCTCAGAAGTGGAGATATTATTTCACTTGTCATGACACAACATTCATATGTATTTTTCCCAAAATTACCTTATAAGATTGAAATATTTTGCATTTCAGCTTTTTTCCTATATCGTGATACCAAATTTATTCATCTTTTGTCAAAAATGACCTCAGAAGTGGGAGATATTATATGTCGGTGCTCATTTCAATTGTCGTGACACAACATTTATATGTAATTTTCCCAAAAATAACTTATAAGATTAAAATATTTTGCATTTCAACTTTTTTCCTTTCTCGCGATACCAAATTTATACATCATTTGTCAAAAATGACCCCAGAAGTTGGAGATATTATATGTCGGTGCTTATTTCAATTTTGGCGACACAACATTTACATGTATTTTTCCCAAAATTACCTTATAAGATTGAAATATTTTGCATATCAGCTTTTTTCCTTTATCACGATACCAAATTTATTCATATTTTG
The DNA here is from genome assembly GCA_002080025.1 of Modiolus philippinarum. NCBI lineage: Eukaryota > Metazoa > Mollusca > Bivalvia > Mytilida > Modiolidae > Modiolus > Modiolus philippinarum. The sequence goes on along the minus strand of MJUU01006067.1, from coordinate 102,983 downwards.
TCAAAAATGACTGCAGAAGTGGGAGATATTATATGTCGGTGCTCATTCCAATTGTCGCGACACAACATTTATATGTATTTTTCCCCAAAATAACTTATAAGATTGAAATATCTTGCATTTCAGCTTTTTTCCTTTCTCGTGATACCAAATTTATACATCTTTTGTCAAAAATGACCTCAGATGTGGGAGATATTATATGTCGGTGCTTATTTTCAATTGTCGCTACACAACATTTATATGTATTTTTCCCACAATTACCTTATAAGATTGAAATATTTTGCCACTCAGCTTTTTTCTTTTTTCGCGATGTCAAATTTATACATTTTTTGTCAAAAATGACCTCAGAAGTGGGGGATATTATATGCAGGTGCTCATTTCAATTGTCGCGACACAACATTTATATGTATTTTTCCCCAAAATAACTTATAAGATTGAAATATTTTACCATTCAGCTTTTTTCCTTTCTCGCGATGCCAAATTTATACATCTTTTGTCAAAAATTACCTCAGAACTGGGAGATATTATATGTCCGTGCTTATTTCAATTGTCGTGACACAACATTTATATGTATTTTTCCCAAAACTAACTTATAAAATTGAAATATTTTGCATTTGAGCTTTTATCCTTTCTCGCGATACCAAATTTATACATCTTTTGTCAAAAATGACCTCAGAAGTGGGAGATATTATATGTCAGTGCTTATTTCAATTGTCGCGACACAACATTTATATGTATTTTTCCCAAAATTACCTTATAAGATTGAAATATTGTGCATTTCAGCTTTTTTCCTTTCTTGCGATACCAAATTTATACATCTTTTGTCACAAATCACCTCAGAAGTGGGAGATATTATATGTCGGTGCTGATTTCAATTGTCGCGACACAACATTTATATGTATTTTTCCCAAAAATAACTTATAAGATTGAAATATTTTGCATTTCAACTTTTTTCCTTTCTCGCGGTACCAAATTTATACATCATTTGTCAAAAATGACCCCAGAAGTTGGAGATATTATATGTCGGTGCTTATTTCAATTGTGGCGACACAACATTTACATGTATTTTTCCCAAAATCACCTTATAAGATTGAAATATTTTGCATTTCAGCGTTTTTCCTTTCTCGCGATGCCAAATTTATACATCTTTTGTTAAAAATGACCTCAGAAGTGGGCGATATTAAATGTTGGTGCTTATATCAATTGTTGCGACACAACATTTATACATATTTTTCCCCAAATTACCTTATAAAATTGAAATATTTTGAATTTCAGCTTTTTTCCTTTCTCGCTATACCAAATTTATACATCTTTTGTTAAAAATGACCTCAAAAGTGGGAGATATTATATGTCAGTGCTATTTTCAATTGTCGCGATTCAACATTTATATATATTTTTTTTTTCCAAAATCACCTTATAAGACTGAAATATTTTGCAGTTTAGCTGTTTTCCTTTTGCGCGATACCAAATTTATGCATCTTTTGTCAAAAATGAATCCAAAAGTTGGAGATATTATATGTTGTAACATGTAAAACTTCTTCAAAGGATATAATAAGTATTTTGTTTTAAATGAATTATTTTGGTCATTTGTAAAGATTTAGTATACACGTCCATATTCATTTTTGTAGCGGCAAAATATTATCTGACATGTTTTCTATTTAACAATATTTTATTTATACATAACTGCATGGGTATTTTTTTCGCATTTGCTTATCCAAAAGAACGCTACGTGGAAATATATTTTTATTCCCTCGGCTATCGCTTAAAATTCGATCTAACTATATATATATATATATATATATATATATATATATATATATATATATATATATAAGATAACCTCGTTTTAAGAAGATAGAAGAAAGAAAGTGATCCTCGCGACAGCTTTCAAGTGCACTTCAGAAGTTCACTAGTGAACGCGATAATACCTGTCACGGAATAGCTACCTATTCCGAAAGAGTGAACTTCGCGACAGCTAAGAGAACGCGAAGTGCACTTGAAAAGTGAACTTCAAGTACACTTTAAGTGCATATTTTGGAACGTTGCGTCTGCACCCATCTATATTTGTAATCTTGCCCAATGGACTTAGATTAATAGATTGTGCAATATTGTGTAATATGCTCGCTAGAAGGATAGACGAAATGAGTAATGATTTGAATATTTTGGATGTCTTAAAACTTTTTCTTGTAGTTGTTTACAAATACTAGTATTTTTGTCGGAGAAATAGGGGAATTCCAGAAGTTTTCCAGGTACGTTAGTCCAATATAAGGGTAAAAATTCAAGAAAATGAGGACAAAATCCATTGCATTGGCATGTATGGATAATTGTACATTTGTTATGTGTTTATCTATATTGGCAACCTGGAAGAAAACTTAAGTCAGATAGACAATTTCATTTATTACAATTTAAATTGTATGTAATTCATAATATATCTTATTTGTAAATATGTATTGCATAGTAAGATGACGATGTTAGATAATGAAAAACTACTATAGATCAATTTAAAAAAACAGTCCCAGAGTTATTATGGGTATAAGTCTCAGAGTTATTTCATAAATGAGTCATTGTCAGAGTATTTCTTTTAATTAATGAGTTATTGATTATATTGTGCTGTTACTTGAAAAATGATTTGAATGTTAAATTGTTATAGTTGTTTCATGAAATATTACAGAGGCGGATTTGATTTTTTTCTAAATGACTAGAAGTGATGTTACACTTCTTTACGTCATTTCAAAAATGAATAGTGGTCAATTATTGATAGAGAAAATTGTGGCGAATATAATAATTATAATAATTATATTGTTAGAATTGAATAAAGATTTTTCCAAATAGTTGACATCAGTTAAATTATTGAACAAATATATTATTGAATATCAATTTATAAACTGACCGGCTTAACAGGCCGTTAAGAGATATCATGAGACAAAATATTCAAGAAGCGGTGTCAATCAAATATGGATATTGAAGGACGCTAACGACTTGAAGGATATTTTACAAATTCATTTATATCAACCTGTGACAGCATAAAAACATTTGATTTCTGTGCCATTATTACTTCAGTTCCACATTTACTACTGAAGGAAAAATTTAAAGATCTAATACGTCTAATACGTCAATGCTTTCAAATAAATATGGCCTCAACAGATACACGTACCTTGTCATTTGTAGAGATGTTTGCTTTAATTTCAGCTTTCATTATTATATATAATATTGATAATGTTTGATCCTTCATCATGTCACGTTTCGGGGATTTTCTATGTCTTATATTAGAACCAGCTAGGAATTAAAGATACTATAGACACTAACAGGTCTACATCTTATTTTAACCTTCTTCTTTAAATGGTATGAGATAACATTAAACACAAAACTTCATAACAAACTAGATGACTTACCAATTGCCAACTTTAATTTTTGAGTGGATTATTCCTAAAGTGCAGGCGTAGGGGAGTGTTTTAAATTACGTCAGAGCATGATGACACATGCAGTGACTCAATTAATTGGGTCCGGTCCTGACAGAAAAGATGCGTAAGCAGGGTATGCTGCTCAAAAGTAACTGTCAGTAGTATAATATGTTTTGTGGGTGTCATCGCATTTATTGACAGGTATGACGAATGATGAATATGGAATGACATGTTCTCTTGATGTGTTTCATCCTTATCGATTTTATTTTGGCAAAATAGTAAGCACTCCTGCTAGAAGCAGCGACTGTTTTCTCTTCCGGAGCACATGGGTGCATCCCTGGTTTTTTTGTGGGGTAAATGTTTCTTTTTTAATATTAAATGTTATGTTTGTTTTGGTTTGATTTTGTCCAAATTGTTCTCCAAAATGTGTTTGCGCTGTTAAATTTTCCCATTTCTTTTTTATTTCCTCTTTGTATTTCTTTTACTTTACTTGCAAAGGCATACGTGTAACTGCTAATTTGTATAGAAAAAAAGACTAAATCATATGAAAATGGGTCTATTGTTTGCATGTGAAACAATTTCAAAGTTCAAAAAGCGTTCTGTACATGTACATGCTGTATACAACTATTCTACAACAAAATGAAGACTATATCTTTAAAAATATAGGGGGAGTTCAACTCACCAGAAAATGTTTTGGATGGACGGACAAACGTTGTCGTCTCGTCAATATTTTCGCAAAATTTCATTGGAAATTCAGGAATAATTAATACAAAGACAAAATGTGGATGTAAGTACTATAAAAACAATTTTTAACAATAATTCTTTATATTGATTTTCCGAATATTGTAATCATTGTGAAGATGAGGCTACATGTAGTTACTTACGTAGTTAACACATGAAATCATGCACAAAAGTACAAAATCATAAATTCTGTACAAATAACTCTTATAACATTCAAATCAAATTCTACTTTCCCTGGTTTTGACGTCTATGACGTCGTTTGGAAACCGTAATAAAAAATCTAGAGGCTCTAGGAGGGTCAAATCCGACCTGAGACCTTAGGGAGGCTTGGAAGGAGACCTTGTGACCTAACCTATGATTTAAAGCGACCTGCGACGTTCATATTATTAAATAAACAAAATTTAACCTTTAATGGCCAGTTGCATTTGCTTAAAAGTGACCTGGGGTCATTCTTAAACGCGACCTTGTGACCTGGAAGGTGTACCCTCCTGGAGCCCCAATCTACGATGACAATCAACTATAAACACAGAAAAGGCATGTCTCCATTGCTACTGATCTGCAACGACAATCGTCATAAGGAGATGGATATTTCGTGTGCAGAAGTATGTTGTACCCTTTTAGCTGAAACATAGTTTATGTTAGCAAAACATTGCAAAAGGCTAGTAACACAAATTTAAAATATCTAAACGGAAAGCAGAACAATGCAAAAGGTTAGTAACAAAATTTTAAACTATCTCAACGGATTTTAAAATCATGTGTTCACATATGCGTAGATTGTGCTATTATTTTGTTAGTTTATGTTTAAAATAAGAAAGAATATTGAATATAATTATGCCGAAAAGATACGATCCACATCTTGACAACGTTTATAATTGTTTGTTTTGTTTTGTTTGTTTGTTTGTTTTTGTTTGATTTTTGAAGGGGGGTTATATATATTGGAGGGAAAAGTGGGGGGGGGGAGTGATAGACAGCTATCATAGTATAGCGAATTGTGATATTTTGTAAGTATACAAACTTTTACTGATCAAATTGAATACTTGAAAATATGTAAAGCTCTTAGTATGACATGGATAAAAATATAGAGTCTATTTTTTCCTCGAACAAATAGGAGGTCTTTGCCTGTTTTGCTGATGTCTCTAAGGACTTTAAACTCTGATTCTGATGTGATATTGTAGGTCATATGAAGCTTATCATTTTTGCAATTCGAAGTTTTTTCTATATCTTACTGCGTTTGAGATATTTGCAAAAAACCTTAATTTCGGACCCTGTAGCCACAACCGTTGGTCCAATAATTCTAGACCCATTTACCAAATGTAGATCTTGATAAGATACACATTTTCCCCATTACATGTTATCAGCTATCTATCACAGTTTTCAAGATATACTAAAAATTATATGGTTGCTAAGGATTTCATTGTGTTGCTAAGGACTTTGAATTTTGGTATTGGTTTGACATTGTAGGTTATACTAAGCTGAACATTTTTGCATTCAAAGTTTCTTTCTATCTCTTATCGTTTTTGAGATATTAGCAAAAAACTTCTATTTCGGACCCCAAAAAGTTTTTGGACCCTGCAGCCATAACCGTTGATCCAATAATTATGGACCCAAATATCAAAGGTAGATCTGGTTAAAATACACATTTTCTCCATTACATGTTATCAGGTATCTATCACAGTTTTCGATATATACTTTTTTTAAGACACTTATTTCACTCAATAGCTGTTAACAATTTCATCATCAATTACAGCTTTCACTGATGATGTACCCTTTATTAGTGTCTAATATGACAGGGTACATCATATTGACAAAGCTTATATAATCTTAGTCTTCAAAATACAGTAATGTCCAATATATATTCATCATTCACATGTCAAGTTTCATGAATTGATAAAATAATTAAATTATGTATCTTTAGTAAACACATCAGGTAAAAGTTAAATACAGAATCAATAAACCATGAACGGATGACCTTATAATGTCTATTTTTTAAAAGTACAAGTTAACTTCGATTAAGCACGAGAAATTCGTCTTTGTATTTAACATTTATCGGGGGCAGAATATTGATAAATTGTGCTGTATGAATCTTTTCAAATAGGATTTACTTAAAAATAAAACACAATCACAGTGATAGATGGTAAGTAAAATTTTCTACTTTTGTTTTGAGTGACGATTTAAGTATACATACGGGAAAACTAGAAAACACGAGAGGACATAAGTGGACGATATAACTCATATAACTGTTTCTATGAAATAAAAACGACAGCCTAGGCTATGGAATAGCCTTGGATACAAATTCGTGTCCAGAACTGCAAAGTGAGAGGCGGATATTGTAAGCTGTATTGTGGATTTTGTATAGACCCTATATTTTTGTTCATATTTTTTTATACGACCGCAAAAATTTTGCGGTCGTACAAAATGTATTATGTTATGATACTGTCGTCATCGGCGCCGTCGGCGTCGTCGTCGTCTGTGGATAGGTAGGTTTCCGCACGATAACTTTTGATTCAGTAGACATGCGCATTTGATGTTTGGTAAGGTTGACCCTTAGTACTAAATAAAGTTGTTTTGATATGGGGGATTCTGGCCCCTACCGTTTTTTGTGGAGGGCCAAAAGGGGTTTTTACAATTTTTTTTATATTTTAATCATTTTTCATCCGATTTTGATAGGGTTTCTTTTAATGAATTTCTTGCAAAAAATCTTATAGTATGGACCCCTCCCGTATGTCTCTATCTATTATCGTTTTTGAGGGGGACAATAATGGCCACGCCCAAAATTTTGTAACTTTTTTATTTTTTTCCAATTTTGATGGGAGATTTTTCATTAGATTCCTCTCATTGAGAGCTTTCATTATTAATCAACATATTTTTTCTATCCCTTATCGTTTCTGAGAAAAAAAAGGACCAGAGGGGCCAAAAACGTGATTTTTAGGGCCTCAGTTAATTTTCATTTTTTATCCAATTTTGATGGGATTTTTTTCATTGGATTTCTCTCAATTAGAGCTTTCAGAATTGATCAGCCTATTTTCCTATCTTTTAACCTTTTTTTGAGATACAAGGGGCCCAAAGGGCCAAAAGCGCCATTTTCAAGGGTATGTAAAATTTTCGTTTTTCATCCATATTTGATGAAATTTTTTTCATTGGATTTCTCTCAATAAGATCTTTCAGAATTGTCCAGCCGATTTTTTCTATCTGTTACCGTTTTTGAGATACAAGGGCCCAAAGGAAAAAACGGCATTTTTAAGGGTATGTGAAATTTTCATTTTTCATCCAATTTTGATGAGATTTTTTTCATTGGATTTCTGTCAATGAGAGCTTTCAGAATTGTTACAGCTGATTTTTTTTATCTGTTACTGCTTTCGAGATACAAGGGGCCAAAAGGGCAAAATCATCATTTTCCATAGTATGTAAAATCTTCATTTTTCATCCCATTTTGATTTGATCTTTTTCATTGTATTCCTTATTGTGTCAAATATATTACTGTGTCAAACAAGAACAATAAGCATATTTATTTGTAGTCTTCTGTTGTCAACATGCTGTAGTCGTATCATGCTGCGCTTGCGAAGCCCCTCAGTTATTAATTTCATTTGTGGTGGTAATATAATTTAAATGGAAATGTTTATTAAAACAAGCGTTACATGAAGTATGATATTTAGACTCCCCTACTGGTATTACTCAACAAGATATGCCCATAGACCAAATATCATTGGTCTAGGTATACTTATACTGAAAATATGTTGAAAGTCACTCAACCATGAAATATAGGTCAATGTAAGGTGACAAGTAACTAGAGGCTTTATGGAGACTTTAATCGCTAATCTGGTAATAAGCAACACAAAGTAGACATAAATCTATAAGTAAAAAATACGGTCAAAATTGGACGAAAAGAAAAAATTTTACGTATACTAGCACTTGAAAAAGGAGTTTTTGGTCCTTTCGGCCCCCTGTTTCTCAAAAACGGTAACGGATAGAAAAACAAATAGCTGCACAATGCTGAAAGCTCTTATTAAGAGGAATCCAATGGAAGAAATCTCATCAAAGTTGGACGAAAAATGAAAAGTTTACGTACCACTTAAAATGGTGTTTTGACCCTTTTTATCTCAGAAACGGTAAGTAGGAGAAACAATTAGAAGTTCAAAAGGCTAAGCTTCATCGCTCATCTGAAAAATTGTCCTTAGTTGTGATATTTTGTTCTCTGATGGGACAAAAAAAATGCATGATTTTTAAAAAAAGAAACTAACACGGATGCTTCAAGCCTTTTAGAAACAAGAATTGTGCATAATGACCATGTTTATTGTCCGAATGGGATGAGATGAGGAAATTTAATAAATAACCTCTCACAGATGCCTAATTTTAAGAGCAAGTTAATTTGACCAAGCAGTTTAGAAAGGAAGGTTTTTCTACACCCCGTCAGAAACAAGAAATGTCCATGGAAACCATGACTGTTGTCCGATTTAGACAAAATTTGGAAATTTTAGAAAAGCCTTTTAAAGATGCTTCTTGTCGAATATCGGGTCATTTTGCCACGTGATTTCCAAGAATTTTTTTCTATATTAGCTAATCAGAAACAAAAATCGCCCATGGCGGCTATGTTCGTTGACGTATCAGGACGAAATGAGTAAAACTTATACAGGACCTTTCATAGATGCTTCCTATAATTAACAAGTTATTACCCAATCCGTTTTATAGATTATTTATTTTCTGTATCAGCAAATCAGAAATAAGAATAACCCATGTAGTCTATCAGCTGACCCTTAAAAATTCCTATTTATTCGTCTACCCCTGGGTACCGCAATATTTTTGCTGATATTTATTGCTTAGCATTTTAACTTTTATTTTCAATCTGTTATACTTGACAAATTGCGTCCAAAAGAGGTATAACGTGAGGCTTTTTGAACACACCCTTTCCCGCCAAAATGGTAGTGGTTTCCTTCAAAACAGTGATTCGGCTTTACCGCACTGAAAAACGACTTAGCTTTGTCAATTTTGTATGAAATAGAATTGGTTGGCACTAATACACCCCGAACTTGGAACATAAATAAAGTTGGGACTATATTTAAGTTACTTTAAAGATAGCTATATTGCAATACAATATTTTTGGTATATCTTTAAATTTTGAAAGAAAGTCTTAATGATTTAATACTTTGTTCAATCCAATATCATGATATGTTGTGATTTTTTTTCCAATTTTAATGTATCTAGGACTATCAGCAAACATTTTATCAACCAAAAAACTGTTGAAATTCTTTTATATTGAAATCATGGAATTTCTAGTCAATTTGCACTTGGTTCGGATAGAAAAATTTTAAATTATTGTTCTAAAGTTTTTCACCTTTATTTACTAAGTGTTTGGAAAAATAACAGAATGAAAACTATTAGACATTGATTTAAATACAAATGACGTTGTGAAATCTCAAAGAAAAACATGCTTAAAGAGCTTTTCACCACCACCACCCAAATACCTGAAAATCACCACCACCACCACCCAGATACATCAAAATCACTATTTTTGCCATTACAATACCGTGACATCTTCCTTTTTTACTAACATGAAATCGCCAAGATACTTTAAACTAGCTACTAATGTATCACTTAATGTTGATCTTATATCATTTATATTGGTATTTATTGTTTATATTGTCTTCATTATCGATTTTTTTAACTATTTTGATGTGATTGTGTCATTCTTAACAAAAATTTAATGGTTTATTTAAGTTTTGTTTCCATAAATGTCAATAAGTTGTCGCGTTTGTTGTGTTTGTGTTCTATTTAACGTTTCATCTTACGTTTTCATGTCAAGTTTGCATTTATCTTCATAATTTGTTGTAATTATATTCATATTTTATATTGTGTTTTGTGTTTTTATGTTCATAAACATCGATATGTTTAATGTTTTGCGTCACCAAATCTTGATATTTAACGTTTCAGTTTGTATTTTCATGTAAAAGTTTGCATTTCTTTTTATGATTTGTTGTAATAGTGTTTATATTTAATGTGTAATGTTTTGTTTTCATGTACAAATTTAGATTTATTTTCCAACTTTGTTGCATTTATGTTCATATTTAACATATTTATCATATAAAGTTTTCATGTAACAGATCACATGAATATGGTTAAGGTATGATGTTTTGTTGTGTTATTGTTCATGTTTAATGTATCTTGTAATGTTTTCATGTAACAGTTCTTTTAATGTTCTTAAGTTGTCATGTACTGTTGTCTTTGTGTTCATATTTTACATTTCATATTGTGTTTTGGTGTTCAAGTTTGCATTTGTTGTCAATTATTATTGATTATTGTTTTTGTGTTCATACTTAACGTTATCCTTCGTGTTTTGGCATAAACACCCGTGTCAATGTTTGCATATTTACATATCTTGTGTCGTTAAATGTTCAAATTTGGACATTTCTTCTAGTATTTGGTGTTCTCATCAGAGTGTTTTCATATGTTGTATCACTTCATGTTCATGTTTTAACATTTATGCATGTATTTTTGTTCATATCTCATGTTACTTGTTGCGTTTTGATGTTCAAGTTCTCGTGAATGTGGTTAATCTATTATGTTTGGTATCATATGATCTTGATAGTTTAAGTTTCGTCTTTTGTTTTTGTGTAAATATTCATATCAATGACTATGTGTTGTCATAATGTTTGTCAATTCATTAGAGATTTCAAGTTATGTTTCAGTTTAATCATTAAAGTTCATATGAATGTCGTTTAATTTTGATATTTCAATGTTTCTGATTATATTTTTGTTCATATCAGTGTTAATGTTCATATGTTGTATATTACTTTATAGTCATACTTAACGTTAGGTGTATGATTTGGTGTTAATATTCGTATCAATGTTTATATGTTTACATATCTTGCGTCAGTTTTTGTTGATGCTTCAATGTTTCTGTTCGTATTTGGTGTTTACATTCATATGTTGTACCATTTAATGTTGGTCTTTAAACATTTATGTTTGTATTTGGTGTTCACATTCACAGGTTTTAATAGTTTGTATTACTTTATGTTGAAATATAAACGTTTCTGTTAATATTTGTTGTTCACATCAGTATGTTTTCATATGTTGTTACATGTACAATTCAAGTAATCTTTTATCACTGATACTTTTATATTTAGTTCATTTTGTCTCCAGTGCCAATTTGTTTTCATAGTTTGTGTCACTTCATGTTGGTGTTTATTATGTTTGTATTTATAGTTTATATTATCTTCGGTATCTATTTGTTTTCATAGTTTGTGTTTCATATCATTCTTGAAGATAAAGTTCATATGTTTACATATTTTTGTTCATTCATAGTCATAGTTAACGTATCTTGTTATGTTTTCATTTAACAGTTCATATCATTTTATTGTCGTGTTTTATTATATTTGTGTTCATTTTTTATGTGTCATGGAATGTTCACATTTGATTTCATACTTTGTTGTGTTTGTGTTCATATTTAACATATCATATTATGTTTTCATGGAACAGTTCATATCAATGTCATTATGTTGTCGTTTATTGTTGTTTTTGTGTTCATACTTGACGTTACGTGTTTTGGTGTAAACATTCGTGTTAATGTTCATATATTTACATGTTCTGTGTCATATTCATAGTTGACGTTATTTCTCTGTTTAGCTTTATTAGATATATTGTTAATGTTGTTAAGTTGTCATGTTCTGTTGTGTTTGTGTTAAATTTCATGTTGTATTACTTCATATGAACCTTATGTTTGTATTTGTAGTTCATATTGTTTCAATATCTATTCGTGTTCATAGCTAATGTCAGTTGATAGTCATAGCTTCCGCTTTTAGTATTTCATTTCACATGTTTTTTCTTATTATCTTCAGTATCAATTTGTTTTCATAGTATCACTTAATGTTTATTTCGTCTTCTACTTGTTATCATTCATAACTTCATATGTTTATATATTATGTGTTCATTGTCATGAATGGTCTTATGTTCATATCAATGTCATTGATGTTTTGTGTTGATTCTTAATAATAGTTTCATCATGTGTTTTCAATGAATTATGATATCCATCAGTATGGTTAGGGTAACAGATCTTATAAGGGTAAGGGTTAAGTTATGAAAAAGGATTAGGGTTAGGGATGACTTAGACTTTGCTGTGGTTAATAAAGCCCAAGGTTAGGGGAAAGGGTAATGTTATACATTATTAGGGAATAGTGCATGATAACGGTTGAGTTTAGTTTAGGGTTACTTTTGTTAGGGTAAAACTAATTTCATCATTGGAGATAATGTTTTGTATCAGTTTATAGTCATAGTTAACGTTTCGATATTTGTTTTGATACAGCGATGGAAACGTTCAACATTCCCTACCACACGCACACGATTCACACGGTGAACACACTCGATTCACACGTTGAGCGCACACGATTCGCACGATGAATGATACAGAAAGTTCTCAGTCGTGTATCGTGTACCGTGTATCGTGTACCGTGTACCGTGTAACGTGCACCGTGTCGGTTAAATAATCCTATATATTTTCATGAAACGAACTCGAAATGAAAAATTAAAATTTCACAGTAACAATTACAATGCAATACATACGACCACATATAAATAAAACAACTGTTAATTTTGACAAACGAAAAAAGCCGGTTTTCCATATGAAACAACATTTATGACATCGGTTTTACAAAATATCTCTCGGGAATTTTCTCCACTTTTGCCGTAACAATATCAGAAAAGGGTCGGCAAAAACCTAAAATTGTGTGATTTTGTCAGCAAAAACGGAAAAGGGATTAATAAAAAAAAATAAACAATGAAGTTGTAGTATTGCGGACACTGGTATCATATAAAATAGAGAAAACGTGAAAAAGTGCTCTATTTTATATTATACAGGTGTCCGCGATACTAAAACTTCATATAATTTAACCATAAATTCAAAAGAAAGATCACTTTTTCTCTATTTTATATTATACCGCTGTCCGCAAAACTTAAACTTCATATAGTTTGACCATAAATTTAACAGAATTTAACAGAAAGGGCACTTTTTCTCTATTCTATATTATACCAGTGTCCGCAATACTAAGACTTTATATAATTTAACCATAAATATAACAGAAAAGGCACTTTTTCTCTATTTTATATTATACCGGTGTCAACAATACTAAAACTTCATATAATTCAACCATAAATTTAAAAGAAAACGCACTTTTTCTCTATTTTATATAATACCGGTGTCCGCAAAACTAAAACTTTATATAATTTAACCATTAATATAAAAGAAAAGGCACTTTTTCTCTATTTTATATTATACCAGTGTCCGCAATACTTAAACTTCATATAATGTAATCATAAATATAACAAAAAGGCACTTTTTCTCTATTTTATCAGGGAACTGTATAACTAAGAGGGAATAGAAACGCGGCATACTTCAAAGTCAAATCTATCATGCATCTCTGTCTCGGGCGATGTGATAATCATTCCCCGTAGTGTCATAAGATAATTCATAACTGTTAGCGTAATGCAAATATTTGGGTCCTCTCCGCTATGGATTTTATTTTACATTGCACAGTAAATTGTGAACTCGGCCGATTCCGTACACCCATCTAACGTCTGTGTATTGGTTGCGTCCGTCTTCCTTTTTGGTGTTGGGAACCGGAATCAGTTGAGGTTTGCCGAATGGTAAACAAAGTTAAGCGATGAAAATGTCAAGAAACCGAAAGAAAGCAAAATAAAATAAATAAAACGTCACAAAAAGAGCTACTTTATGTAGGACTTTTCTTTTAATATTTTTTCCAAAACCAAAACAATCTTTACGAAAAGAGAACTTGAGAAATGCCATGAAAACTTGAAGGACTCAATTGTTTTTTGGCAAAGATTTGTCCTTGCTTTTCGTTTTAGCGTCGCTAGTTTGTACACTATCGTCTTCATATGTACATGTCATCACACAGTTATCATATAAATAATATAGCAATCATTAGAAATGTCATAATTGAAATGTTCCTATTTAAATTTACGACTATTTTATCTGAACGATTTTGTCAAGTCCTTGTCACATAAATTACGTAATTTCAGGTAGATAACATACACAGGTGTGCCGGATATAATTGACACCCCGCACATACATATATGTGTTGATACCGATACTTTTTAATTAGCACAGGTTTGAAATGTATAGCTATGTCATTTATTATATTTATTCCATTAATCAGAACAGAAAGAGCGGGAAATTGTTCCGAGTGTAAAAATTTTTCATTGAAGTCGACGATGCCGTCAAGTTTTCCGAATGAAAGATTTACACATCGCTCTGTATCTTAACTTTTAAGCCCTGATGTTTGTGTTTATAACCAAAAGAGTTGAAAAAAACCGGAAAACATTTCTATTGACATTTCGCTTATAACTTTAGAACAAAAAATACACGTACTTATTGAACTATTTTGTTTATTAACTACTATATGCAGAACCTCGACCTCAACAAAAACAATATGGCTGACCAACAAAATTTATAAAATATGTCAATTTTTAAAAAATCGTAGGAATCACCATCATTAAAATTCGGCCTAATCAATAGTACCAGGCACTAGAATTTTATTTCGCCTTTCATAATGTGTGTTCAAAAAAATGAATTAATTGAATAGTTAATTTTTGATTTGAGAAATTCGAGACGGGGTACAAAATCTGAATGACTTCTCAACTCTACAATGCAAATCTTAGGCAAATTTTGTTAACAAAAAATAAAATAGCAAATACGAGAATTATACCGAGAGGTAGGATATTTTTTCAGCTTTGAATTGGTTTTTTTTTCTTATGTGGTTACATTGAAAGCTTATTTTACAAACTATAAAAATATACACCCCATCGACGTATTTGATAAATTATGAAAATGACACGTGATAGCAAAACCCAAATTTTTGAAAAATAATATTAAATAAGCAAAACAATATATAACAATCATATATAGCTCAAGCATTAGATCTATATTATGTCTTTCAATGATATTTTTTTCCAAATGACTGGTATTTGTAATTTAAAAGAAATTTGAATCATTCAGCAGTGCCAACTATTCTCCTAAAATTCCGGATAAGAAAAAATCGAAAATGGTTCGGAATTGTTCCTAAAAATCACCAAATGTTAAATATTCGTGCTTTATAAAAATCCAAATTAAATATAAAATGGAAAAATGATAACTTGTTTTTTTATTTTTCCTCTTTAAACTGATATCGATAGGTTATCCGAGCTTTGACGATAATTAAATCACAACTACCATTATCTACTTCAATCGCTAATACACATGCCAGGAAGTAATTATCCGTCATGTCTCCGGAATTTAGTATTGATTTCTACCCGAGACAGACATGCTTTATCGCGCTGCGGGTAGTCTCCTTTGATCTTGAACTTCGTTTCAAATACCTGTTGTTATCTACATCCCTGATTTTATATAATACCGGTGTCGGCAAAACTAAAACTTCATATAATTTAACCATTTATATAAAAGAAAAGGCGCTTTTTCTCTGCTTTATATTATACCGGTGTCCGCAATACTAAAACTTCATATAATTTAACCATCAGTTTAAAAGAAAGATAGCTTTTTCTCTATTTTATATTATACAGGTGTCCGCGATACTAAAACTTCATATAATTTAACCATAAATTCAAAAGAAAGATCACTTTCTCTCTATTTTATGTAATACCAGTGTCCGCAATACTTAAACTTCATATAATTTGACCATAAATTGAACAAAAAAGGCACTTTTTCTCTATTCTATATTATACCAGTGTCCACAATTCTAAAACTTCATATAATTTAACCATAAATGTTAAGGAAAAGGCACTTTTTCTCTATTTTATATGATACTGGTATCTGCAATACTAAAACTTCATATAATTTGACCATAAATTTAAAAAAAAGACAACTTTTTCTCTATTTTATATTATACAGGTGTCCTTATTACTAAAACTTCATATGATTTAACCATAAATATGAAAGAAAGGACACTTTTTCTCTACTTTATATTATACTGGTCTCCTTGAAACTAAAACTTAATATAATTTAGTCATCAATATAAAAGAAAAAGCACTTTTTCTCTATTTTATATTATACCGGTGTCCACAATACTAAAATTCATATATTGACCATAAATAAAAAAGAAAGGGCACTTTTTCTCTATTCTATATTATACCAGTGTCCGTAATACTAAAACTTCATATGATTTAACCATTAATTTAAAAGAAAGATCACTTTTTCTCTATTTTATATTATACCGGTATTCGCAATACTTAAACTTCATGTAATTTGACCATAAATTTAACAGAAAGGGCACTTTTTCTCTATTCTATATTATACCGGTGTCCGCAATTCTAAAACTTCATATAATTTAACCATAAATTTTAAAAAAAGATCACTTTTTTCTCAATTTTATATTATACCGGTGTCCGCAAAACTAAAACTTCAAATAATTTAACCATAAATATTAAAGAAAAGGCTCTTTTTCTCTATTTTATATTATACTGGTATCTGCAATACTAAAACTTAATATAATTTGACCATAAATTTAAAAGAAAGATAACTTTTTATCTATTTTATATTATAACGGTGTCCTGAAAACTAAAACTTCATATAATTTAACCAGAAATATGAAAGAAAGGACACTTTTTCTCAATTTTATATTATACCGGTGTCCGCAGAACTAAAACTTGATATAATTCAAACCATAAATCTAAAAGAAAGGCACTTTTTCTTTATTTTATATTATACCGGTGTCCGCAATACTAAAATTTTTATATAATTTAACCATAAATTTAAAAAAAAAGATAACTTTTTCTCTATTTTATATTATACAGGTGTCCGCGATACTAAAACTTCATATAATTTAACCATAAATTCAAAAGAAAGATCACTTTTTCTCTATTTTATATTATACAGGTGTCCTTATTACTAAAACTTCATATGATTTAACCATAAATATGAAAGAAAGGACACTTTTTCTCTACTTTATATTATACTGGTCTCCTTGAAACTAAAACTTAATCAAATTTAGTCATCAATATAAAAGAAAAAACACGTTTTCTCTATTTTATATTATACTGGTGTCCACAATACTAAAATTCATATATTGACCATAAATAAAAAAGAAAGGGCACTTTTTCTCTATTCTATATTATACCAGTGTCGGCAATACTAAAACTTCATATGATTTATCCATTAATTTAAAAGAAAGATCACTTTTTCTCTATTTTATATTATACCGGTATTCGCAATACTTAAACTTCATATAATTTGACCATAAATTTGACAGAAAGGGCATTTTTTCTCTATTCTATATTATACCGGTGTCCGCAATTCTAAAACTTCATATAATTTAACCATAAATTAAAAAAAAAATCACTTTTTTCTCAATTTTATCTTATACTGGTGTCCGCAAAATTAAAACTTCATATAATCTAACCATAAATATTAAAGAAAAGGCTCTTTTGCTCTATTTTATATTATACTGGTATCTGCAATACTAAAACTTAATATAATTTGACCATAAATTTAAAAGAAAGATAACGTTTTATCTATTTTATATTATAACGGTGTCCTGAAAACTAAAACTTCATATATTTTAACCAGAAATATGAAAGAAAGGACACTTTTTATCAATTTTATATCATACCGGTGTCTGAAATACTAAAACTTGATATAATTTAACCATAAATCTAAAAGAAAAGGCACTTTTTCTTTATTTTATATTATACTGGTGTCCGCAATACTAAAATTTTTATATAATTTAACCATAAATTTATAAGAAAGATCACTTTTTCTCTATTTTATATTGTACCGGTGTCCACAAAACTAAAACTTCATATAATTTAACCATTAATATAAAAGAAAAGGCACTTTTTCTCTATTTTATATTATTCTGGTGTCAGCAATGCTAAAACTTGATATAATTTGACCATAAATTTAAAAGAAAGATAACTTTTTATCTATTTTATATTATAACGGTGTCCTGAAAACTTCATATAATTTAACCATTAATATAAAAGAAAAGGCACTTTTTCTCTATTTTATATTATACCGTGTCCGCAATACTAAAAATTCATATAATTCAACCATAAATTTATAAGAAAGATCATTTTTTCTCTATTTTATATTATACCGGTGTCAGCAATACTTAAACTTCATATAATTTTACCATAAATTTAACAG
>MJUU01006067.1:61451-74814 GCA_002080025.1 Modiolus philippinarum | reverse complement strand
GCAAAATGCCAGAGAACGACCAGAATCGATGTTTTGATTGTCACCAAAGTTCGAAAAGGTATACTGAAATGCAGAGTTTAGTTCGGCATGTAAAAAGCCACCAGCAAAATTAGACGTACAGCTGTGATGAGTGTCAAGAAAGCTTTAAAAAAAAGAGCCAGCTGTTAGAACATCACCGACAGAATAAACACCATAATGGATTTACCTGTGGTGTATGCTTCAAGCGGTTTTCCAGAAAAGATAATCGAGACCGACACGAAAACAAACACAGCGATGACACTTTGTTTCTATGCGATGTATGTGGTTTAAAATATCGAAGACAAGATAATTTGCATTTCCACCAAAGACAAAAACACCAGGAAAAGCCAAAATTACTTCAACAAGACCAAAGTGTACAACCGAATATTACGAATTTCCCAGTCTCCTATCTGTTTAACTGTGGAGGAATGAAATGAAACAAAATCTGAGTATTTATCGTACAGTTAACATGTGGATTTCGAACTTGGGGTGTACAGAATACTGACTAGTGACCTTTTTCTCAACGAAATAGAAAAAGTTCTAGAATCCAATTGGAATTAAACATATTTTATTTGCTCAAAACATTAGCAATTGGGATTGGGCACAAGTTTTTACAACATTATTTACAGCCCGCTCCCTACAATTTACAATAAATTATATATATTATTATATATATAACAGCAATCATTCAAATAAATAAAAATCATTTACATAAAATACAAAATGCTATGTAAGAAGTAACAAAATTGAATACATTGTAGAATATTGCAAAACATTACAGAGATATAAAAAAAAAATATATAAATTAACAAACAGAAAGAAAGAAGAAAAGGAAACCTGCAGAATTCAATCAAACCTTTTACTATTTTTTATATAAACCTGTATTGCTTCGATTATATTTTTGCTTTGGTCAACTGTAAGTTCCATATTACCAAACAGAATAACGTTTAAGTTAATGTCACCATATATTTCAAGAATCATAAATAAGTTTTGTCGTATTTGAATATATAAGGAACACTCCATGAAGAAATGATAACTATTTTCGCAAGGAAAGCCACAATCACAACCTGCGTCATTTTTAAGGTTAAATCTATAAAGATCATAATTTAGACAACTGTTATTCTGTCGAAGTTTGGTATGAATTATATTAAGCTTCCTATCACCATGAAAAAACCATGGTTTACTATCAAAGTTAATATTTTTTTAAATTTCGCTTGAATCCAGCTAGTCTAAGAGAAGAAATATTTCTGGTTTTCAAATCTAAAGAGTCCCAATTTCGTATAGTGGACGAAAAAAAAAAGATTCATTTGTCTGTGTTAGTCGATAATGAGGAAGTACAAAGTTTTGACTGTTCCTAAGAGGGTAATCAGATATCAGACACTAAAGGAGGAAGCAATTCATTTAAGTACGATGGTGTTAGACCATTTTTAATACGATATAATAAAGCTAAACAGATACGATTCCTGCGATCAATAAGTTTTTCCCAACCAGTTTTAAAGTATAAAGATTGACGACTTGCATACGAGGGTAAACCTGTGACTATTCTAGCAGCCTCCAGTTGTAGTTTTTCAAGCTTGTCAGCTAACTCAACACCACAGCCGTTCCACAGTTCACAACCATATTCCATAACGGGTCTTATAAAGGTAATAAATATCTTACTTAAGGAACTACGATCTAATATATATTTCATTTGTAAAACTGGCAATTTTTTGGATACACTAACACATATATTCTCAATATGACTTGTCCATTTGCAATCACTGTTAATAGTAATTCCAAGGTGCTTATGTTCAATACACGGATTTACAACAACATCTTGGAAGAGTATATGGACGTCATCACTAGTTACGGTATTGGATATGAATAACAATTTTGTTTTATTGGAATTTAATTTGACCAACCAATCACTAGCCCAAGTATTGATTCTAATCAAGTCATTGTTTAATACATTTTGAATGACCTCAGTAGATTCAGAAGTATACGACATGGACGTATCATCAGCAAAAGACGAGTTAATGATTCAAGATTATTAGCTATGTCGTTTATGTATATCAAAAACAACAAAGGCCCCAAAACAGAACCCTGTGGTACACCAGCTGTAAGATAACCAATAGTAGAATGGGTATTTTTAATTGCAACCACTTGTTTTCTATTGGACACATAACTGATCAACCAATTTAAAAGGGACCCCCGTATTCCATATGCTTTTAGTTTACAAATTAAACCTTTAACCATACTCGGTCAAAGACCTTGGATATATCGCAAAAAAACAAGGCATATATGTTTTTTATCCTCCAAAGCGAGACAAATTTTGTGGTAGATTTCAACAAATTGGTGAACTGTGGAACGACCAGGAATGAAGCCTGACTGAAAATCAAAAAAATAAGACAGCCTTACTGAAAATCAAAAAATAAGACAGCCTGACTGAAAATCAAAAAATAAGTCGTTGAATCAAAAAATAAGTCGTTGTCTACGATATAATTGAAAATATGTTTGAAATAATTCGTTCAAAAACCTTTCCGACAGTAGAAAGGAGCGCAATAGGTCTATAGTTGGAAGGTAATTGTTTTTCTCCACTTTTGAATATAGGTAAGACTAAAGCTGTCTTCCATTTTTCAGGAAATGATCCTAATGTTAAGGACAAGTTAAATAATTTTTCCAAGGGTATACATACAGTTTCAGCAGTGTGCTTGAGTAAATGGTGACTAATTCCATCTAAACCAGAAGCTTTGCCAAGCTTGAGAATTTTTGAAATATCCAAAACTTCTTGTGTAGTAATATTAATGTCAGTCAATTGTCCGTCTGTTCCCTGGCCTGGGCAAATGCAGGGGGTGAAATGCTGTCATCTTTTACATCGACTATAGAGCAAAAATATTTATTTTAAAGTTCGACTTTATCGAGAATGTTATAACGTATTAAATTATTCTCAATATCCAACAGTGGGGGAATTTCAGCTGACGAGTAACCAGAAATAAGAGTTTTCATTAAATGCCAATACGCTTTAGAATCGCGTTTTGAATATGTCTCAATAGTTTCGCTTATGTTGTCAAAGTATACAGTGCGAGCGTATTTTTTCATGTTATTTACTTTATTTCGCTGTCGTTTAAACTTTGTTATATCTGATGGGTGATTAGTACGTTTCATAATTTTATGTAAACGATCCCGACGACGAATTTCTCGTCTTATGTCGGAGTTAAACCACGGTTTGTCATTCAAACGAATCGTTACAATTCTACAGAGTTTAGCACATTCCAAATATTTTTCAGAAATTAATGCACAAGCTACATCAATATCTGTGCAGTTGTGAAAAACGGAATCCCAGTTAAATTGGGAAATTAATTGATTAAATTGTGTAAAATTAGCATGTTTATAATCCCACACTTGACGCATATGTGATTTTGATAAATTCACAGGAATTTGAACACAGGCCAGAATGGCACAATGGTCACTTACTTCACGGTCCATATTAATTTACAAATGATTCCGTACAAATACACGAATCACTCAAAAAAATAACATCTAGCAATCTCGAACGCGTTTCACAGATTCTAGTCGGTTTTGTAATAACGTTTGTCAAGTTATAAAATAAAATGATATTGTTTAAAGCATGATTTTGCACTGATAATAAGTCAACATGTAGATCCCAATTTATACAAAGATAAGGAGAAATATCAAGTGCCTTTTCTATAGATGCTTTAAAATTTGACCAGTATGGGACGGTACACGATTCCGGTCTATATGTGGTGCAAAGATGTATTTAGTAATTCGGCATTATAATTTCAATCCAAATATTTTCCCCTCCACCAAATTCCAAATCAGGCTTATGATTGGCACATAGTAAATTAGAGATATCAATACACCGCCGTCAGCAAAATTTCTGTCTGCTCTAAAAGGGGGGTTGAATCCTTCTATGCATATATCACTTGTATGAATATTATTATCGAGGTGGGTTTCAGTTACACACAATACATGATAGTAAGAAGCTATATTCTCCAAAACATGTAATTTATTTCGTATGCTTTGATATTTATGTGAAAAATCGCCAGGTCATTTACAGAGTGGATATTGCTGGCAGGACCAGGATTTGTCTCTATATCACCACAAACACAAAGAAGTAAAAAAAGCAAAAATATAAAATTTACATTCGAAAAATATGCTTGTAAGAGACACATAATCACCATTGCAGCTGAAGATTTCAACGTTATAAGTATAAGTGACTGGGTGTACGGATTTAAGTTTGTTGCTGACAAACATAGTTTTACTTAACCAAAGCAGCAGTTATGAGTTTTTAAGTTAAACAGTCCAATTGCAAGTCTATGTGATACAATAATATGAAAATGGCACTGTCAAAAAAAGCGAGCTCAGCTTCCTTACAGTATAATTTTCCGTCCTAATCGAATTTTGTTTTTGATTTATACAACTGTTTGAAGATGTCATAAATTGTCAAATTGCATGGTTTTTAATATATGAAATGCCTCATGTGTACACTTTTTACAATTACTATTATCTTAATTTATGTAAATTCTAAAACCCAAGGATTTACTCCATCCATCGTAATTTTGTCCTAAGCCATTACTGATTATTCGGATTTCGTTCGGTTTTATGCATTTTAAACATTTTTTGAAATTATGGATTTCCTTTTTTGGGGTTCTAGTGCTGCCGATGAGAAATTAATTTCCGAAATGGCCATACAGCTCATTAAAATTATTGCAGTTGGAGTTAATATATGTGTTATGGTCTCATGTTCATTTTACTCCATATCCTTTCGTAAAATACTCTATACAGATTGGTGCAATATGGGTACACTGTGCAGTGTGGGTACTTCCACATTAATACCTGAGCAATATAAAATTTATAGGATAATTTACGTTTATTAAATATAATTATTATATAGATAGCGGTAATATATCGAGTTTTATCAGTTAAATAAATGCCATATTGTCACCGGTGAAAATAAAGGATTTCTAGTCACTGGATGACGTCTTAATGAAGCGACGTCACAATATCTCTTCAATGTCGTCGTCAAGAAAACAACTGGCGCATTGAAATGAAAAAAATAATCCACATCTAAAATCTCGGTTTTTGAGTAGAAAATCTATATAATAAAAAGCGTAATTAATCGACCATCATGAATATCAATAAAAATGTCACTCGTGTCGATCAACGCAGTGGATTAAACTCGTTGCAAAACAAGTTCTGCAACTCGTTTAATCCCTCTGCGTTGTTCGGCACTCGTGACATTTTTATTGATATTCACGACGGTCAATTAGTTATACTATAAATATGGCTTGCCATACATCATGCCGACAAATTCTAGGAAAAATGGACATTTCTTGATTTCATGCATAGCATCACGCCAATTAGAAGTTTACAATGGCCAGAGTGATATTACAGCCGTCAGAGGTCAATTGCGATAATTTTTTTTCAAACTTTGTTGTATTTATTGGCCTGTAAATTTATTTAAAATGATGCAGAAAATGTGCCATAATTCGAGTCTTTGATCACAAAATACCACTAATTTGTTGGCATGTCAACTGTGAAATTTCCGGAATCAGCATACAGTACACACATGATGTTTCAATAACAAAACACATGTCTGACAATTTCCACAGTGTAAACACAAACTAGAGGCTTCCAAGAGCCTGTATAGCTCAGCTGGTCAATATTACTAAATTTGGTTGAAATCCAATGAAAGTTGTGGAAGAATTAGCGTCCACAAACTTAATCTATCAAAATTTTATGACAACAAGATGGGAGCAGTCGGAAACGACAGTTAATACCTATAGCAATTTAATTTCCTAATTCCGTTAAAGGTTCAAAATATTAATTCTCAAAAGCAACTATGAACCTTAGATATGAACCTTAGCACAGACAATAACCCGAGTTATTGAAGCATAAAATGTAGGACAGGGTGTCTTGATTATCATCTGAATCAGCATCACTCTCAAAGACTCATCCACTAACCTTAACTGATTGATGTGCCTCAAGTTGTTTTTCGGATGTGAACCTTGCAGCAAACCATAACCTGAGTCATGAAAGCATTAAATGTAGGTCAGAGTGCCCCAAGTATCACCTGAAGCAGCACTAGCATCACTCTCCAAGATGCACCCACTGACCAAAGGTGATTGATGTAGTATCTCGGATATGAACCTTAAAATAAACTATAACCTTAGTATGTAGGTCAGCGTGACCAAATTATCATCTGAAGCAGCATCATTCTCCAAGACGCATCCACTGACCAAAGATGATTGATGTGCCAGATATGAGCATTAACACAAACTTTAACACGAGTGAAGTTTGATAAAAAACATACAGGGCCAGTTATCATGAGTTGAAGATAATGGAGGCATATCCTAAGACTCCAATAAACTAAAATGACAAAGTCCAAAAACAGCATAGAATCGGAATAAAAAAAAAACAAAATTAAAGAAAAACAAAATGCATGGTGCACATCAATATATACTGAAGCATTGCGCCATGTGGTTTGAGAGGAGTTGCGGATAATGGAGACGTACCCTCAAGACTCTAGTAAGCTAAAATAACAATGTCCAAAAACAGTGTAAAATCTGGAAAATATAAAATTAAAGCAAAACAAAATGCATGGCGCACATCTTTAATATATACTGAAGCATTCCTGAAAGTTCGTTGAAAAATGCCAAACGGTTTAGGAGGAGATGCTCTAGGAACAACTAGAGCTGTCACCGCTGACGCTCAGTTGTACCCCCCTAACTGAACCCTGAATAAATATGGCAAGTGTTAATTTAAGTGTGTTTGGACAAAGGACAGTTGTTGACACAGTACAAATATGGACACAATTATTATAATTTAATTTGTTTGGTTTGCGTGGAGTCGCAAAGTAGAATGACTAACAAAACTATAATAGTGCAAAATGCACACAGTTACTATTTACAACCAATCAGCAATCGTAGATTATATGTATGAACGGAATTGCACATGTTATGTCTCTCCTTGTAAATAATAATAATAAAAAAAAAACAAAAAAAAACAACAAAGATTGTAAACAAAAATCTTATTTCTATATAAGGTTACGTTTAGTACTATTGATAGATTCACAACGTACGCATGAAATTATCTAAAGATCACGTATAAGCAAACATCGATCAACAAAATAGTATGTTCACTGGAAAAGAGGAAACAAAATAAACAACAGAATATTATTTTATACATACGGATAATAATCAGTTGTATTTCATTTGAAAGTCAAGGGGAGGAGCCGGTATACGTAAACACATGTTTACCGAATTATCCAATCAACGAATTCAAAACCGTTACCTTAATGTTAACTCGGTTAAAGTAATTAAATATCACTTATTGTATTACCTTATAGGGTAGTATTTACTGTATTATGGAGTCGCAAAGTTGAATGAATTACAAAAAACAGCCTATGTGTGTTTATAATAGGGCAAAATGCACACGGTTACTATTTACAAACAATCAGAAATCATAGATTATATGTATGAACAGAATTGCACATGTTATGTCTCTCCTTGTAAATAAAAAAAAAAACAACAAAAAATTGTAAACAAAAACCTCGTTTTCATATAAGCAATGTTTACTACTATTCAGTTAAATTGATATATACGCGTGAAATCAAATAACTAAAGATCACGTTTAAGCATACATCGATCAACAAAAAAGAAATAGTATGTTCACTGGAAAGGAAAAAAAACTAAAAAACAAAATAAACCACGGAATAAAAATGGTATATGTCACATAATAAAATTATAAATACATGAAACAACGGCAGTAGAATACCGAAGGAACAAAGGGGTAAAATTCACGGGCAAAAACGATAACACAGAAAGCAATGACGTTAGACACAAAAACAATGACGCCAGACAGACACAAAGCACAGAACCAGAAACCACAACATTCAGAACAAAGGCACTCACAGTGTGAACTCCAGTGAAACTGAGAATGACATCAGGTGCTCCGGAAGGGTAAGCATGTCCTGCTCTGTTAACAGCACCCGTCACACTGTGGGTGATTCAATTCGGGAAAATGTCAGTCGGTAGTCAAATCCGGGAAGACGTGAATCTAGCTGAAAATGTCCACTTTCATTTGAGATACTGACATGTATTTGTAGAGACTTTGTCTCATCTGCATATTCTCCATATCCCCTCACTGTTTATTTGCTATGTAGAATTAAAAAATAAATACAAGGCCTTTGACAATTTCAGAAAATTTTAAATCAAAGTGATGAAAATATTTTACAAATCAAAAGAGATTCTATTGGTATGGTTCAGGGAGATTTTAAATATATATATAATACACCGGCAAACGAATACCAAAGCAAAAATGATTAAAGAGAGAATTTCAAAATCAAAAATTCAAAATTACGGCAATTCATATCCAACGCGAATTGAGACAGTATGACAAAGGCAAAACAAGTAAACAAAAATGAACAAGAACGCCACAAAACTAAAGCACAAGCAGTGTGAAACCCTACAAAAACTGAGATATCATTAGGTGTTCCGGAAGGGATAAGCGTGATCTGCTCCACTCGTGGCATCCATCAAAATGTCAGTGAAAAGTCCGGTAATCAACTCTGGATCTTTCTATTAGTGAGCGTTGGTAATTTCATGAAAGTATTCAAAATTTTAATAAAATATTGTTGAAATCCAATCAGGGAAAATGTGTGTACCAATCAAAAGAGATTCTAAAAGCATGTTTGCTGCGTAGAATAAAAAAAAATAGGTGGTTGAAATTTCAAAAAATCTACCAAATATTTTGGAATCAAATATTTTTGTTATCAAAGTAGTGAAACAACAGTAGAATACCGAAGGAATAAAGGGGGAATCCACAAAAATCGAAGTCAAAAGACATGGCCAAAACGAGAACACAGAAAACAATGGCGCCAGACACAAAACAAAGACGTTAGACAGACACAAAGTCACAACATTCAAAACAAAGGCACTCACAGTGTGAACTACAGTGAAACTGAGAGTGACATCAGGTGCTCCGGAAGGGTAAGCATGTCCTGCTCTGTTAACAGCACCCGTCACACCGTGAGTGAGTCGATCCAGGAAAGTGTCAAAGTCGGTAGTCAAATCACGTGAATCTAGCTGAAAATGTCCACTTTCATTTGAGATACTGAAACGTCATATTTTTCAATGATGCTATGGTGACGGCCATAGAATTTCTTGAGGGATGAAATTAACAAAGGTTGAACAAATCCCTGACTAAGCAGCTTTTGGGACAGTGGTTTTGCTCTGTTCAAAACATCACTGTACAAACTACAAGCTCGACAGTAACGAATCAACTGTGAAATGTACACTCCATAGGCTGGAGAGGTAGGTATATTGCTGCTAAGAAAGGGAAAGTCCACAATGGGGAAATCAAAATCATCACGCTTGTCATATAGCTTAGATTTCCAACGTCCATCTTCTTCAATATACAATAAAAGATCTAGGTACGAAGCTGAAGTAGGTGTTTCAGTTGTTTCTTTAATTTCAAGTTCATTTGGATAGATCTGATGTAAATAATCCTTAAATTTAGGATTATTAAGAGAAAGCACATCGTCTATGTAGCGGAAGCTGAAATTAAAGGACTGGGCTAAATGTTTTTGTTTTCTTTGAATAAGCCCTTGTAATACTCTATCTGATCCTTGGTATATAGGAATATAGTTCCTCGATACTTTTAACAACAATTTTATCATCTCGATCAGTCAGTTTAAAGAAGACCCTCCCATCATTTGTCCAGAAAGAATGCACAGAGCCATGTCGTTTTGCATTTACAAGTTCCTTAATTATGGATTTACGATACCTGTTAAGATCTTCTGTAACAAATACTCTTGTCTGAGAATTTTTTAGTTTACGTTTTGCCATGTATATACGATTTTTCACTTTCCAGTTTCTGAAGCGGCATATGATTTGTCCGTAACCTTCATCATTTATTTTACCAATTATATGAGATCTCTGGATATCATCAGCAGACAAATCTATTCCAAGGTTCTCTTTACATATACCAATGAACAGAAGAAGATGATATTGATGTCATTCATGTCAACATACCAACCAGAAGTGAAAAAAAAACCTAATTAAGTAGATACACGTGTCAGAAGTCACATTTTCCCTAGTAAAAAGGAAGGGGTAATGCAGCCTATAATCATATAGTTTTAGCCAGTCACAAGCCTGAATAAATGCAGAGTGACCTAAATGAGATCTTAAACACTACAATAGATCTAGCAAATATATCATTAATTCCAGTTAAGGTAAAAGGATAGGGTTAGAAAAATGGGGGCAGAAAAATACAACAATAATGTAATATCAAAGAACATAATAATTATTAAAAACTAATAGAATAAAAAATATGGAAAAAATGAATAGAATAAATTAATAGGTCACTCAAATAATTTAAAAATAATTATAAACTAATTAATATGAATAAATAACAATAAAAATTAAAAAAAATATTTCCTTTAATAAAATAATGATGATAATAAAGTAAATAAATAACGAATATAATAAAAATCCGATAAATTAAAAAATAATAAAATGAAATAATTAATAATAATAATAATAATGATAATAATAAAATCAAATAAGTAAATTAAAATAATGATAAAAAATGATAACAATATAAATAAAATCATATAAAAACACAACATAAAAGTAAAAAAAGTAATAAAATAAAGACAATAAAATAAAATAGAATATGATAAAATATATATAAATAAATGATAATAGTAAAAACTAAAATGCTTAAATAAGGATAAAATAATAATAAAAAAATAATAATAGATTCTGATAAAAAAACAATAAATAAAATAAATAAAAAGTAAAATAAATAAAAATTATTATTTCTTAAAATGAAAAGTAAATATAAAAATAATTAATGAAATAAATAATAAAACGAAATATTAAGAATATCAATAAATTTATTAACAGATAATTAAAATAATAATTAAAAGCATAAAAGAAAGATAAAAAATTAATATAATAATAATGAAAAATAATCAACAAAAAAAATAATTAAAAAAAAATTAAATAATAAAATAAAAGTAATAATAAAATAATAATAATAATAAATACAATAAATAAAATGATAGATAAATAATTATATAAAATAAAAGTTGTCATAGCAACTTGGGTTAGAGATAATAGAGAGAAAACTCAAATAAGTTTGAAAATGGAAAGTAACTATAAGGGTATAGAAAAAAACCGAAAAAAAAACAAACAAAAAAAAACAAACAAATGGTTGAGGTTAGTCATGTTAAAAAAAACATTACTGATATAACAACAGAAAAGTTAGAGTTAGTACAAGGATAAGTGTAAGGTTAAAGGTTAGGGTTAAGGTTAGGATAAAGACGACACCAGTGGACACGGACAGAAGTAGGGCGAGACAAAGTAGAAGGAGAGACCTAGGAAATTACCTTGGATAGAGGTAGGGCGAGACCAGTGACAACACTATGGACTAGTGAAGTCAAAGCCAAAGGTGAAGCACTCAAGACGAGGCCAAAGGTCAATGAAACACTGTAACAAAAAGGTTCAGTAATTGAATTCTAGAGACAATGGTTAAGGTGTAGAAAAATAGATTAGGGTAAGGGTAAAAACAAGGTCAAAGCTGTGATAAAGACGAGACCATTAGGCAAAACCAGTGACAACACCTAAGACAAAGTGAGGCCAATGACACACTTAGCACCTCGTCAATACTTGCATCGCCCTCTATATAAGCACAAAAATTCCCTCCTGAACTAATTTGCATATTTTAGGGAAAATTAGGGGAAAATGAAAATATTTTACAAAGAATACACTATGGGGCTCCTCGCCAATTTTGGTCTGCGGTAACCCCCTATACTACTAATATTAGATCAAAGCAAAGTAGTTTTATATAGCTTTTACACATATTTCGGTATATGGATTTCCAAATGTTTTGATTTGATCTGCACTGAACTGAAGAGACATAAGTTGTCGAAATGCGCATATTCAGAAACTAAATTAACGGTAACTTCAGTATGTTATTATTTATTACCACTGGGCCGATGCCTCTGCTGGTGGACACCAACCCAGCAGCCAATACTTTGTTGCTGGCCCGAAAACCGATTTTATCTGGAAACTTGCTGTATCTAAATTTAGAAAATTACGTTCAAAACAAAGTAGTATCTCCTTTCTTCATAGCTCTGTTCTTAGTTGATTTATGGCTTTCCTATTTAAACCCTAATGGTAATTTGTTCTCTGTCAGCTTTTACACATATTTTGGTATATGGATTTCCAAATTGTTTGATTTGATCTAAACTGAAGAGAATTAATTGTCGAAAGGCGAGTATGCAAAAACTAAATCACCAGAAACTTCGGTATGTTGTCATTTAATACCACTAGACCGATGCCTCTAATGGTGGCTTGTTAGTCCCCGAGAGTATTCACTAACCCAGTAGCCAGTACTTCGGTGCTGGTTCGAAAACCGATTTTACCGGAAAACTTGCAATATCTAAATTTAAGAAAATTTTGGTAAAACTAAGGAGTGTCTCCCTTTTGCATACCTCTTTTCATAGCTGATTTTGGTTTTCTATTTAGACCAAATTAGTAATTTGTTCTCTATCAGCTTTTACACATATTTCGGTATATTGATTTCTTAATGTTTTGATTTGATCTACACTGAAGAGACATAACTTGTCGAGAAGCGCATATGCAGAAACTAAATCAACAGTAACTTAGGTATCTTGTTATTTATATACAAGAGGTGATTAACTTAAGAGTTAATTGAAATTGCCTATGAAAATATATTACTTATATATAATATTTCGCAGGAAATGAAACGATATTTTTTTAATTACAAAGACCCTTTCCTAAGGTAGAAAATATTACATCAAAGCAAAGTCGTTTTATATTCAAGAGGTGATTAACAAAAGAACTAATTCAAATTGCCAAGGAAAACATACTTTTTAAAAAAAAAATATGTTTTAATTTTTAATAAGAAAGACCAAAGCAAAGTCGTTTTATTTAAAAGAGGTTATTAACTTAAGAACTTATTCAATTTGCCAACATGCTTTATGAAAGTTGCAGGCCCTCGTCCAACATTAAACGAATGGTGGCCATCAATAACGATGGTCTGAGTACTCGAGTACTCGCGAGTATTTATACCAGTTACTCGAGTATTGAGTTGTAGACATACAGTACAGAAAGAGACGTACCATAACAAATCACTTGGAAAGACATAAATTTTAATCCTTTAGACATAAAATCACAGACATACTATCACTGTGATAGACCTAAGAAGCCATAAAACAGAGTGGGGAGCATTAGATTTTATTACCATTTTACCTGTAATTTCTTTGAAGTCTACTTGCTTAATTAAATTTTTACCTGTAAAACAGGAAATGTCC
>MJUU01006067.1:39103-61061 GCA_002080025.1 Modiolus philippinarum | reverse complement strand
GTTAAGTGTCGTATTTAAACTACAATGTACAACCTATACAATCTATAATCATGTTTTTTGAATTTTTCTTGACTTTTCGTTGGAATAAATCGTAATTAGCGGTCCAAGCGCCGTAATTCCAAATAATTTTGTAGTATTTTTCCCTCAGCTCGTAATAGGACTTGTAAATGCAAAGAAAAATAATACCGGAAGTGGACAAAATGTAATTATTTAAAGGTGTTAATTCATCCGGGATCCGTTACATAAAATTTATTGTGATTGGCGCATATAACAAAACTCGAGTCGTATGCGGATTTTACTTGATTTTCAAGTCAAAATGTTATCTTCTCAGCCTTTTCATTGTGACTTCATAATATAAATTTACAAATTTATGTGATTCACTTTCCCTCGAATTAGCTCCCTTTTCCTGGAAATATTGTCTATTTCGTAAACTGTATACATATCTCTATTAATCAAACGGTGACATATGGATTTTTTCAGCTCAACGAATAGCTGGAGGCTATACCTATTAAATATCAAACAATAAAAAAATCTATTTGATTTTTATTTCATATGAAAGCTTAACGAAAAGCATGTTCTCAGAGTTCCATGTATATTCTTTGTAATTTGCTGAAAAATAGTGAATTTAGCATGGTTTTTAAAGCCCGATATCAAGAAAAGATTACCAATAACATATCATTTTTATTTTGTTTTTCCAACATACGAGTCCAGATCTACAAAATATCTTCAGAATAAGAGAATTCTGTCTTACATTTTTATAAGTTTCGATCTACCTTTAATGAAAACTATTAAATTGAAGTGTTCTAATTCAAAAACAAAAAAACACTTCAGCAGAATGCAGCTACATTTTGTTAAAACGAATTGCAATTAAATATTTAATATTCACAATAACAAAATATCGAAGTTACTGTAAACTTACTTTCTGAATATGGCCATTTCGACAACTTATGTCTCATCAGTGAAGATAAATCAGAACATTGGAAATCCAGGAATGGAAAGGTTTACAAAATCTGCATTTGAGAGCAAAGTTAGGAAATCCGTGTTGAACATGTCAAATACAGTAGAGGAAACGACAATCTTATTTTTGAAAGGCGATGATCTGTTGTCATCTGGAAAACAGATGTCCTATAGCGGTCCACAAGATTGTTATGTCAACCGTTTACCTCGTGCAATGTATGACTTTCAGGTTATGGGAAACATACTCTTGTTTTAGTAGCCTATTTATGATCAACCGTGCTCTATCAGGGAATTCACTATATCGACCACAGGTCCTTGAGTCGCAAATGAGTTAGGAGATTTTAACTCCATTTGTCGGAGCTGTAGGAGCTGTTGAAACGTTTCTACAAATTCGTTTTAGAAAAAATCTGGATTTATAACCTAACACAACTTGAAACGGCAAAGGCTTTTTGAATGATACTTTTCATTCGTGATTTTAGTTTATCATGAGGAACTGTAGTGATACAGTGGGGAAAAATCAAATGTTTTGAGAGAATGTATTTAAGTTTTTATATTTTTGAGAAAAAGTCCTTCAATGAATTCAGTCTGATAAGACAACTGGAGAAACTGATTGGCTAATTACAGTGTGTGCCCATTGGAATTCCGATAGCCTGTTAAAATACAAGCCCAAAAACTAGACAAATATACTGTCGATAAGAAACTCTTACATTTAAATCACTTTTTCTTCTGTAAGTTTTTTTCTCCCGATTCGGAGCCATATTTCACAAAGTAAGCATGTTTGTTGCCTTTATCAGTGTACCTGTATCTCTGTTCACCGTTCTTTAGGGAGAAACATCTCTGCATTAAATTTTTTTGCCGAGGTTTCATTTGTTCATGAGAAATGGTAATATAAAGTATGGAGAAGTCAAACGTAATAATGCTTTTTCAGTATGATAGTGATCTAGAGTTTACGATGCCAAGCAGACTTTTAGAGTTTTTTAATATCCATGTTTCATTTACACCGCTTCTTAAAAAAGCAAGTATCACAATATTTTTGAAAGTCCGTTTTTACACATTGAGGTTTATAGATTAGAAATAGATTTTGTGGAAAATTTGGTAAATCCAGCGGTTAACCGTTGTTTATATTGAATTTATGTAATTTTAGTGCCAAGTTTAAAGAAGGGAGATCAGTGTCTTCCAAAGGAAAAAAAAACAGATGTATGGATTTATAATCTATCAACTTTAGATAGAGCAATAGCCGTTTAGGTTGGATTGCCCTTAGAGTACCTTAGTCTTCGTTATTTGATGATTTCGGGGGGAGACGTAATATGCCTTTATCATGGGTAGTTTTTCCACAAGAGGAAAAAAGGTCAGATTGTAGTTTTATAGATTTAACAGATCTGTAATCTCGTCATGTGACACCGAGGTTTCACGATAAAATTGAAATTCGAAAACGTTTTCCGCCAAATCATGACGTTTTTAAATTATGACGTTCATTTTTTTGTTTAGTACGTCACATATTATCGTGAAAAAATGCAATTTCCGGATATAAAAATTGTACCCGGAAGTTTCAAAATTTGAACTAGACTTACAGACCCTATGATGATGTAAAGCATCGACAATTATAATGAGAACTGTGAAAAAGTACTTTACAACCTTAATACAACGCTGTAGACGTTAATACCGTAAAAAACGCAATTTCTAAAATTAACAAGGATGTCAAATATCTAAATAAAAACACGCTGCAGAAATATCAAAAATAAAAGCGCCAAACCATCAACTGGTATCTCCCTCATGCAAAGCTCTGTCCTTAGCTGATTTTGGCTTTACATTTAGATCATATTGGTTACTTGTTCTCTATCAGTTTTTCAACAACGAAGTTATGGTCTTCCAAACGTTTAGATTTTATCTGCACCGAAGAGACATAAGTTGTCGAAATGCGCATATGCAGAAACAAAATTCACAGTCACATCGGTATTTTATTATTATTTACTGGATAAGGATCAAAGTAGATTAAAAATACTATGCATGATTTTAGCAAAAAAGTGACTTTATTGATGATTTCAAACAGACACATGAAAAAATGTTTCGGATGTGAGACAAATTAGGTCTTCAGTATCACAAGTTAGAAATGATTTAGAAGATGAGGCAAGCGAACTTCGCCAAGAGATGAAAATTGCTCTTAGTGACAAAAGAGAAGAAAATGAAGTATTAAAGGAGTCAGCTGTTGTTCTAAAATGTAGATCGATGAAGTAAAATTTAATATTTAATGGTATAAAAGAATTACAACACGAAAACATAGAAGATGTAATAAGGAATTGCATGGTGAAATACATCGGCAAACGAATACCGAAGCAAGGACAAGGAAAGGGGAAATTCTAAAATCATAAATCCAAAATTATGGCAATTCTTGAGACAGTATGACAATACAAAACAAATAAACAAAAATGAACAAGAACGCCACAAAACTAAAGCACTAGCAGTGTGAACCCCTATAAAAACTGAGGTATCATCAGGTGCTCCGGAAGGGTAAGCATGATCTGCACTACATGTGGCACCCATCACACAAAATGCAAACGAGAAGGTGCAGACAAACATGCTCTTAATATGTTTAAAGATAAAATCATTAGTAAAGTCACCAACAGAATTATTTCTATAAAGAAAATTATTATGAGTCACCACCTAAGCTGTCTGTTAACAGAATTAAGTCCAAACTGAAAGAACTTGGTGAAAAATGTGTGTTTGCACCTGTCGACAAAGCTTCAAACAATGTTGCCATCATCTGAAAAAATACTATATCGATGTCCCAAAAAAAAAAACAAATTGGCGGAGTCTAGCACTTTTAAACGTACAAATTATGACGAGAAAACGCTCACCAAACAACATTACAAGGATACAGAAACACTCAAAGTTCCAACTAAAGATAACACCCTACCTACTATGTACTGGATTCCTAAACTTCACAAAAATCCCTACAAACATCGCTTCATTTCGGCTTCGAGTAATTGTTCTACCACAAATTTGTCCATCAATTTAACCAGTGCACTCACTTGTATAAAGGAGTTAGTCAAAAACTATTGTGAAAAACATATCAAAACTCTGATGTAAATTACTTATGGATTTTAAAAAAATCTATTGAAGTTTTAGATAAATTACAATCTATAGATAGACCAGTTTCATCTATTGACAGTTATGATTTTTCCACACTTTATACAACCCTTATACATAATTAATTAAATCTAAATTGGGTGAACTTGTTAAATGGTCTTTTAAATTTTCGGGTCTTCAGTTTATTTGCTGTAACAAAAAGCAAGGATTACCTCTAATATCTTTTATAACAATTATTGCTCCTGGACATATGATGATATGATTAAGGCACTGAATCTCTTGCTAGACAACATTTATGTTCGTTTCGGCACCATTGTTTATCATCAGGTCATTGGAATCCTCATGGGTACTAATTGTTCACCTCTCATTCAGATCTTTTTCTGTTCTGTTACGAACGGGAATTCATGAAAAAAAAACTACAAAATGGAACTGTTCCAAATAGTGATAAACTCATTTCTATTTTCTATGATAATAGCAGGTATATTGACGATATCCTTACTATTGACAATCCCCAGTTTTTAGCTTATGTTGACACCATTTACCCACAACAAGTGAAACTTAATAAATAAGGCAAACAATGATTCTAAATACTGCCCTTTTCTGGATCTAAGTATCACCATTGACTCTGGTAAAATAAAAACTAAAGTTATGATAAAAGGGATGATTTTGATTTTACTATTACTAATTTCCCCTTTCTTGACGGTGACGTTCCCCTAGCTCCATCCTACGGGTGTATATATCTCAACTTTACGATTCGCTCGCATTTGTTCCATCCTTGATGATTTTAATGAGCGTAACCTTACTCTCACATCCAAACTTTTACAACAAGGTTACAGATTTCATATATAATTATTAAATACTTTTAAG
This sequence comes from Modiolus philippinarum, assembly GCA_002080025.1. Lineage (NCBI taxonomy): Eukaryota > Metazoa > Mollusca > Bivalvia > Mytilida > Modiolidae > Modiolus > Modiolus philippinarum. The sequence goes on along the minus strand of MJUU01006067.1, from coordinate 56,150 downwards.
AAGTTTTACAGAAGATATGAACATTTGATATCTAGATATGACGTGACTCGCAAACAGCTAATTACAAAGAGCATTTCTCATCCTCGATTTTATGGAAATATGGTTAAGAAATGTCAAAAACTGATAAATAATCCAGAAAAACTGGGACGTAACTAATAGTGGATATCGACGAGATATTCTGAACAAATCCGTTAAATTGGCTTTAGATTCCAGTGTCTACTGATACTGCCGATGTCCACTGAAATACATGAAGACTCTTGACCAAACCCTTTGGGGGTTTTGAGTTTGATTTTTCTTCCATAGTGCGACAGTGTTTTACCAGCAGACTAGATTCCTTGATCTAGTCGGCAGTTTAGCGGCGAGCACTCTTTCAAAATTACGTTTTGTCATATGCTTTTTCTGTTCCAAGATAGTGGTAATTGAGTTAGTAGTCTACCTGTATTGGGTTTTATTTGCATGTTTATGATACTATAGGGACGCTGGATGGAGAAAGGGAAGGTTTGGGTACCCATAAACCGGCTTAACCCTACCACGGGCTTTTGCTAGTGCCGGTTCCAAGTCCGGCTATCCCGAGTTCCTATCGTCATTTATGTTTGTCTCTTGTTTTCATTATTGTTTTTCTGGTGCAGTTTGATGGTAAATTGTGGCATGTAATTGTAGTTCCTGGCCATTGTAGGTGTTTGCTGTTATCCTGTTTTTGTAATTACATGTAAGAGAATGGATCGAACTGGGAATGTACATAGATATGACATGGAAGCGGAGCGGCACCAGGAAAAAAGGGACGCCCACGACGCATTGTGGCTCTATTCATTTTTCGTAAAGATTTGGCTCCAGTATTATCTAATACATATAGACTTAAAAACAAGCCATTTGGAGTAAACTAGCAATTTCCAGAAGTTATAGAACAAGCAAGGAAAAGTCTGTATCCCATTATGAAACAAAAACGCTCTGAGGGCTGTCATGTAAAACCTTAGAGAGACATTTTGTATGTTGATGGCCAGGTTTATAACGATCAAGTAGAAGTAACCGAAGGTGATCATCAATTTTACGATAGGCAAGCAAACTTTACTACCCCGGAAAGGCGCATCAAAAGAGACGGCGCTTGTTTTCAACACCGGAAGTACGCTAGGATCCCCATGGAGAGCACAAACATGAATTCTCCACAACAAACTGTAATGTGCCAAACGAAACATATCATTTTAATATATTTACATTGAATTGCTGTGGTCTTGTAAATAAAACTAATTATCCAGAATTTATGAGTTGATTGAACATTAAGATTTTTTGTATTTAACTGAAACTGTTACACAAACTGAAGATTATGATGTTGTACATATACCTGAATTTTATGTAAAGAATAGAAAAACAAATTCTAGAGTGAAATCAGGAGGCATTTGGTTATAATGAAAAGTTTGAAAAATATATTAAATATATAGAGTCCGACAGCAAATTAGTACTTTCGATTAAAATTGATTCAAAACTTTTTGGTACTGATCAGGATGTCCTGTTGGGTAATATATACATCCCTTCTGAAAACTCTTTGTATAAAGTACCTGATGCTATACACGAAATTGAACGTGAAATTTTGAAGTTTTCTTTTAATCATAAATATATTCTTTTGGCTGAACATTTGAACAGTAGAACAGGCAATGATTTAGATTTTCATTTATTTACTAAAAGTAATCATGACGATTTTACAGATGAATTATCCATAGATTTTAGCTATTGTTTACGTAGGAATAATATGTTGCAGCAAAGGTGTAGTAAAGATATGTTTAAGAATTCATATGGAAATTTGTTGTTAAATATGTGTAAAAGTAATCAATTATTTATATTGAATGGCAGAGTTGGTGGTGATAAAGACGGAATGTTTACATGTAGACAGTCAAGTGTCGTATTTTATTTTATATGTACATATTCTTTCCTTTGTTTTATTGATAAGTAAGAAGTTCAGGAGTTTTCTACGTTGTATTCAGATGTTCATTGCCAAGTTGAATTGTGCATAGTTTTAAGAATTTGAATTGTCAAAAGATATTGATAATAATAGTAATGTAAAAATGAAGAAAATAATTGTCGCAAAAGAATTAAAAGCTGGGTAGCAGAAAAAGAATTTTTTTTTTGCATTAAGTATCGACATTAATAAAGTTTTAGAGTTAGAAAATGAAATTGATATTTTAAGTAATTCTAATACGTTGACTTCTGGTGATATAAACAAATTTGTGGAATGTGCAAATTCCATATTTATTGATTCAGCAGAGAAGGTCTTTGGAACATATGAAAAAAATAAAGTAATTCTCAAGTAAAAAGTAAAAAAAAAATGATAAACCATGGTTTGACCAAGATGTTGGATCAAAAGAAAATGTTTTCGTATTGCAAAACGCAGGTACAAAAAAATCACATTTATTTGAAATCTTATTCATTTTCATATGGAGTAGCGAACCCCCTTAAGAGTGGCCATACTTGAACACTTATAGAGCAACACCAATATTGTTTTTCTATATTTACTGAATTTTTGGCGCGTTTTAAAGATCTCCGTATTTTCGCACTTTTTTCATCTAGTGTCAAGGTCAAATGCTTCCGACATTTTGTGTCAGTGTTATTGGATTATTTTAATTTTAAGCACTTCAGAAAACATCTGATGTGTTTTCACGGAGTGTCCAAAAAGTCTGAATTAGTTCATTTCTAATTTTCGCTTACAACATGAAAAAATGACGTCAGCAAACATTTCCGTTTTCATGAAAACAAGATACAGTCCTTACGCTTACGTTTTCAGCAATTTCCGATAGATCTTTTATTAGTGATATAATCCTTACGTTTTTTGAAAGATTATATGAAATAGAGAATGACTTGACATTCAGGAAAAATTTCGGCAGTGACCTTGTAAATTTCAATATTCCATTTCGAAAATTGTAAACAAATTTGTCAAACGCAGTTAAAGAATGCTTTCGTTTGAATTGCAGATCCATAATAAATGTTTACATCTAAACATGACCCCCCAACAACACAACGCAGAATATTGAGAAGTATTAAACCAATCACGCAACATCTGTCCCAAAACAATCACATGGAATCTTAAAAGTCCGATATTGCAGATTATGTAAAATTCACTTGCTAGGTATAATAAAGAAAATGTCTTGGCTATATACAATTGAATATAAAAACTGTTCGTGTACATGCGTTTGCACAACTAATCTGTTATATAATTTACAATAACAATATATTTATTGTAATGATTACAAAGTAGATATGACATCAACGGGGCGTCATGTGGAGTTATACCCACAGGATGTGTAGTGCGGAGAAGAGGCCTAGTCTGTTCCGTAAAGCTTTCGCTAGGTATGGTAAGGTTTCACTATATAAACAGTGATATTTCTTTTCCAGAAATTACTAGCGCTTGGTAACAAGTACAGGATTGCTGCGTTAGTGATATAGTCCAAATGTCATATTACATATGAATAACAAAATACCAAAGTTACTGTGAAATTAGGTTAAATATGTGCGCATTTCGATACCTAATGTCTCTACAGTGCAAATTATATAAAAATACTTGGAAAACCATCAACCAAAATATATATAAAGGCTGAAAGAGAACAAATTACCAAAAGAATTCAAAAAATGAAAGCCAAAATCAGCTAAGGACAGAGCTATGCAAGAGGGTGATACTCCTTAGGTCTTAACAAAAACTTCTTAAATTTAGATATTACAAGTTTTCAAATAAAATCGGTTTTCGGGCAAGCATCAAAGTACTAGCTTCTGGGTTGGTGAAAACCCTCTGGGACTAACAGCCCACCTGCAGATGCATCTGCCAATTGGCAATAAATAACAAAATACCGAAGTTACTGTGAAATAAGTTTCTGCATATGCGCATTATGCGAAAGGATATATTATTGGTATCATAGATTAGAAAACGCAATGGAAGTGGTACAGATGTGAAACTTTTTATCAAATTAGATATTAAGTGTCAACGCTTTTATTGTTGTTCTTCATCTTGAAGTCACTATGAGGCCTTCAACAATGGGCTTTGCTCATACCTCATAGTAAGTTCAAGACGGCCCCTAGCACCGGTTTAAGCGGAATACTTTGCTAATTATCGAGCAACGCTACATCCATGTCTTTCTTGGTCATGGGTGCGAGATTGTTTGGTTTATGACAATTGTTTGCGTATCTGGAAATTATATGCCTATTAAATGCTACAATGCTGATTCAAAACAATTATTTTCTATTTTATTAAAACAATTGATTCAAAAGCATGTTGATTGGTTTCTATCAAGATTGTTTCATGACATAATCATAATATAAACGTCAGTAATTTTTTAGAACTCGGTAACAATTATTTTATTCTACCCATCTCTTTTTTTTCCTGATAGGGAGAAGTCGAGAAAAAAATGTCCATATACACAAAGCTAATTCTGAGTACTTTTATGTTTGATCATTTCACGACAAAAAATTGTCAAACTACCACAATTATTAAAAATCAAAGCTCCGATGTAGCTGAAACTCGAAAGCCCTGAAAATCTACACCGGCAAAACTTCGTAGTCATCCAAAGAACTGCTGAATAGAAAATAACGAATTGATATATATTTTATTGGATTTATAAAAGTGATTAAATCAACGGGAACAGAAAGTGCAATTTATCATTAGTGAATAAAAAAATCACAGGCAGTTCCGTAATTACATGAAAATAATCGTAAGGGGTGATTTCTGTATGGGTGACTAGCTCCACATACATGCATGCGCTAAATAGCCAATCGAGATGAATAAGTACCTTCGCTTATTCGAGAACTGGTTCAATAAACACGAACAGAAAGTACAATTTATATATCCGAGTTATACCGTGATACGTGAAAATAATCGTAAGGTGTAATTTCGTATGTATATCGAATCCATTGCTATAAATAGGCAATACACATGACACGGGTAACAAATATTATTTTCTCCTTTGACAAATAACTACGCGAAGAGAGCATTAAACAAGTTCCTGATAGAGACAGGGACGTAAATACTGTGAATATTTTTAGAACATAGTCACTCCTCCTCGACCAATGAAAAATCTTCATTTGGAGCTTTAATTCTTATAAACCACACTTTTCTATGTGATTATAAAAGGCCATAGGCAATTGTGGACCATCTGACCGAAAAAGATTTAAAGCTACGGCTATGCTTATGAAAGTTAGTAATAACAACTTCCTATCATCAAAACCTGAATAAAAAATAATAGAAATAATAAAATTTTTAGTTATATAATATTATAAATTTAATGAGTTTGGAAGATCTTTTTTAGTATCCATTTTGCTTGAGATTAACTTCAGAAATGAAATACCTTGATTTTTTAAAGATAGGTGAAAGAAGTTACCTTCATATTTTCTTTTCTTTCCTAATAACTGTTCATTCAATAATTATTCTCAATGGTGCATAATACAACATTTAAAAGTATATGGTTATACAAGCTTTACTGCTTAGGGCAACTTGTGAAGTGACATGTAAAGAATTTCAGTCTCATTAGTTCACTTGATCATACTTGATTACACATTGTCCAATGATTGAATTTATTCAAATCATAATTGATTTTGAAATATCCTATAAATGTCTTGGAACAGTGATTATGTTCTAAATTGGTTAAACAATGATCTGCCACGTTTAATGAACTATAAACCCCTCGGCTTCGCCTCGGGCTTTATAGTCAATAAAACATGGCAAATCATTTTTTAACCTATACATAGTGTATGTGTATATTTTCACGATTTTATACAGCAACACCGTCATTACTCGACAACCAAAAGCGGATTTTGAAATTAACGAACTATATTTGATCGGAAACATGCATCTCTTTATGGCCCTGTCGCACTATAACGCACAGCACCAACGTGTGCCCAGCGTGTGAGAATATTTTCGTACACGCTGGTGTGCGTTTTATAAGTTAGAGGCACGTTTGTAACTCGTTACAAACACGTCGACACACGTTGGCGTGCGTTGTTGAACGATGTGTGCGTTAGAAAAGTTTGAACAAGTTCAAAATTTCACGACGTTCGCCGTTCGCCAACGTGTTGTTGATTAGTTATGCAGACGTTAGACGAACACTAGAGGTGCGTTATGCACGCATTGTAAGGGATATGTAGTAGTTTCTCGAAAGTTGTTTCAAACGTGAAGAGAACGCAAACCGGACGTCCTTGTAACTATGGAGTAACGTATTACCCGATATTTTATTGTAAAAATAATGGTTAAAGAGCAAAACAAAATCCCAAAGTAATGTAAATTGCTGATTTATTTCAGTATCATACTGACATATTGTTTTGAAATATATTTTTTTTTTGATTTTGAGGGACCTATACCTCCTGTAAATCTTTCATATTTTTCGGTGGCATTTCTATCCATATCTACATATGAAAATGACACTGAAATGAAGAATTTCAAGCTGATCTTACAAAGATTGTCAAAACGCTATACAGATGCTCTAAGAATGCTTGAAGATGGATGCGTTCGGTACACGTCAAGTACGCTAGTAAAACGCCTTTGCAACGTTGTCATACGCTATTACTCGTTTTGTGAGCGTTGAATACAGGTTATGGATAAGTTTTCCGTGCGTTGTATGCCGTTATCCTGACGCTGTGAATGCGTCCAACAAGAGAATTTCATCAATTTTTTTGGCGTGTGCCAGCGTTCTTATAAAAATTCGCGAACGTCGGCACACGTTGGCTAGAACGTAATAGTGTTACGGGGCCTTTAGATACGTTAATAAACCTGAGGCTCACATGACATCTCTCGGATGATTTTAAGAACTCTCCGCCTTCGGCTTACGAGTTAAAATGGAAAAGTAATTTAAAAATTATCTGGTCATAATTTCCTAATACACGAACTTTGTAAATTGATCCTAAAAATCATAGATAATTGAGAAGTGTTCGAAGAGTGATAACAGAAGAAGATCGCGAAGATATCGTTTTTAATTTTTAGAAGAACTTTAGGTACTTAAAATAAGAACTATTTCTATGAATCTTGCATTAGCTATGAACATCTTCAAATAGTAATTTGATCATTTCATTGCCTGATATTGAAAGAAATACATAGGAATTTAAGTATACATACTTGTGATCTTGCCAGCAGAAGTTAAGGTACTCCCTTTTTCCCCTCTAATCGTTGACCTGAAATCATGGTTTAATAATTTTTTTGCTATAAAGCAAGACATACAATGTATATTTTCAAAGCTATGTTGATAAATATCGCATATTTGTCCAAAATACTGCTTTTAATTGATACCGCTATAGGATAAATATCGAATATTTGTCCAAAATGCTGCTTTTAATTGATATCGCTATAGGATGTCATGTCTTTACAAAATATGTGTTTTCTTAATTGAAAAGAACAAAATATGCAGTAGAATTGATAAAGAGGATCACCGAAATTGATGATTGGGACAATCAGTTAACTTCATTATCAGGTTTATTTTTGATTCTAGGACTAAATAAAACAATTTTACACAAATGTTACTACATAAATAAATAATTTTATATTGAAAAAATAGTTTTTTTATCGTTTGGAATCTATAATTTTGTATGTATAAGTGTTTGTCAATCCGACTAAATTGTTTGATTAACACTCAATTGTTGTTCTAGATAGCAAAACAACAGGTGCGAATAAATGAATCATTTATAAGAGAAATACTTTCTGCTGACAAGCATCTTACAGAGTGACAACGGCGGCATGTTCATTTCTAAACCCGAATACATATCGATTAAAAGCAATTACTACGTTTCTTTTCTCAAAACGATGGTAATTACTGCAAGTGGAACAGAATAAGTAATGTTTACTTTGGACGTTTGTTTCCTTTTCAGGTATTATTACTCCAGTTCCACATGCTGAAATATGGAGTTCAAAATATTGCGGTTAAGTACGACATCTTTGACATTTATAATACCTTATGAATTTGGTTGTGGTTGTAGGTTCATACAAGGGCTAGTTCAGAAAAAGACAATAAGATAGCCAAATCCTTTAATTTCAGCTTCCTTTATTTGGATGATGTTCTTTTATTGAACAATCCTCATTTTAAGGATAACCTTCATCTTGTATACCCAAATGAACTCGTAATTAAAGAGACCACTGATACACCATCATCAGCATCATACCTGGACCTATACCTCTACATTGACAACTCTGGACGTCTGAAAACAAAACTTAACGACAAGCATGATGATTTCTACTTTCCAATAGTGAACTTCCCGTTCTTGAGCAATAATATTCCCACATCTCCAGCATATGGCGTGTACATTTCACAACTCATTCGCTATTGCCGTGCCTGTAGTTTGTACAGCGATTTTGTCAACAGAGCGAAATTTCTGTCTTTAAAACTTATACATCAATGATATGTTCATTCACTGTTGCAATTGTCATTACAGAAGTTTTTACGGTCGTCACCACGATTTGACAGATCGTTACAATGTTTCTATTTTAAAAAATGAGAACAGATATCTTTGGGTAGATCCAGAGTTTGTTACAGGACTGACTAACACCGACTATGACAAAACCGGCTTTTTCACTGGCACCGTGACGGGTGCCATGCGTGGAGCAGATCATGATTACCCTTCCGGAACCCTTGGTGATATTCTCCGTTTTTCAGAGGGAGTTCACACTGTCAGTGCTTTTGGGTTTTTTTTTTGTATTGTCTTGTATATCAAACTGTTATTTTTAGTTTTGTCTTCGTTGATTATGTTTGTGGTAAAGATTTGTCCTTGTAATTGTCTAAAACTTAAGAGATATACAAATGCTTTTCAAACTTTCACTTTTGTGCTATTTGTAGGTTAGAGAAGTAATATGATCCATGGATTTTGATTGGTTTTGTCTACGGGTTAAAAAATGCAATAACCTATCAGCAACCCAAAATATATTTTAACATCATCTTTTAACTATCTGTGTGACGGGTGCCATGCGTGGAGCAGATCGTGCTTACCCTTCCGGAGTACCTGATGATACCTTAGTTTTTATAGGGGTTCACACTGCTAGTGCTTTAATTTGTTCTTTGAACATGAAAAGTATACAATAAAGAAAACTTACCTTTTGCATGTTTAAGAAAGGATCAATTCATTTTAGCTCACCTGACTCAAAGGGTCAGTGTGAGGTATTGCCATTACTTGGCGTCCGTCGTCCGTCCGTCGTCCGTCCGTCCGTCCGTTAAACTTTTAACATATTCATCTTCTCCTCTACAACCACTGAAGCAAATTCAACCAAACTTTACAGGAATGATGTATAGATGGTCCTTTACAAAGATTGCTCATTTCGTTCCGATCCGATAAAAAACATGGGCACCAGCGCGGAACTTACATGTGTAGGTTTAACATTGGACCCTATGGCAAACATCACATTTTCATCTTCTGCTCTGAAAAGGCTGAAGCAAATTGAACCAAACTTTACAGGAGTGATGTACTAAAGGTTCTTAACAAAAATGGCACATTTCGTTCCGATCCGACGAAAAAAATGGCCGCCAGCACGAAACTTGGTTTAACATAGGACCCTATGGAAAAATCACATTTTCATCTACTCCTCTGAAACCACTGAAGCAAATTCAACCAAACTTTACACGAATGATGTACTAAAGGTATTATACAAAGATTGCTCATTTTGTACCGATCCGATAAAAAACATGGCCGCCAGCGCGGAACTTAGGTTTAACATTGGACCCTATGGGAAAATCACATTTTCATCTTCTGCTCTGAAAAGGCTGAAGCAAATTGAACCAAACTTTACAGGAGTGATGTACTAAAGGTCCTTAACAAAAATGGCACATTTCGTTCCGATTCGACGAAAAAAATGGCCGCCAGCACGGAACTTGGTTTAACATAGGACCCTATGGAAAAATCACATTTTCATCTACTCCTCTGAAACCACTGAAGCAAATTCAACCAAACTTTACAGAATTGATGTACTAAAGGTACTATACAAAGATTGCTCATTTTGTACCGATCCGATAAAAAACATGGCCGCCAGCGCGGAACTTAGGTTTAACATTGGACCCTATGGGAAAAATCACATTTTCATCTTCTTCTCTGCAAAGACTGAAGCAAATTGAACCAATCTTTACAGGAATGATGTACTAAAGGTCCTTAACAAAGATTGCTCATTTCGTTCCGATGCGATGAAAAACATGGCGGCAAGCACGGACATGGTTTAACATAGTACCCTATGGGAAAATCACATTTTCATCTACTCCTCTGAAACCACTGAAGCAAATTCAACCAAACTTTACACGAATGATGTACTAAAGGTACTATACAAAGATTGCTCATTTTGTACCGATCCGATAAAAACATGGCCGCCAGCACGGAAGTTAGGTTTAACATTGGACCCTATGGGAAAAATCACATTTTCATCTTCTGCTCTGAAAAGGCTGAAGCAAATTGAACCAAACTTTACAGGAATGCTTAACAAAGATTGCTCATTTCGTTCCGATGCGATGAAAAACATTGCGGCAAGCACGGACATGGTTTAACATAGGACCCTATGGGAAAATCACATTTTCATCTACTCCTCTGAAACCACTGAAGCAAATTCAACCAAACTTTACAGGAATGATGTATGGAAGGTCTTTTACAAAGATTCTTCATTTTGTTCCGATCCACTAAAAAACATTGCCGCCAGCGCGGAACTTAGGTTTAACATTGGACCCTATGGGAAAAATCACATTTTTATCTTCTGCTCTGTAAAGGCTGAAGCAAATTGAACCAAACTTTACAGGAATGATGTACTTACGGTCCTTAACAAAAATGGCTCATTTCGTTCCAATCCAACGAAAAACATGGCCGCCAGCATGTAACATGGTTTAACATAGGACCCTATTGGAAAATCACATTTTCATCTACTCCTCTGAAACAACTGAAGTAAATTCATTCAAACTTGAATGATGAATGGAAGGTCCTTTACAACGATTGCACATTTCGTTCTGATCCAATAAAAACATGGCCGCCAGTGTGGAACTTAGTTTTAACATTGGACCCTATGGGAAAAATAACATTTTCATCTTTTCCTTTGAAACTGCAGAAGCAAATTCAACCAAACTTTACAGGAAGGATGAATAGAAGGTCCTTAACAAAGATTGCTCATTTCTTTACAATCCGTTAGAAAACATGGCCGCCAGCACGGAACATAGTTTATTATTGGACCCTATGGGAAAATCACATTTTCATCTACTCTTCTGAAACCACTGAAGCAAATTCAACCAAACTTTACAGGAATGATGACTGAAGGTACTTTACAAAAATTGCACATTTCATTTCAATCGGACAAAAAACATTGCCTCAAGTGCAGAACATAGTTTAAAATTGGAGCCCAGTATGAGAAAACCATCCTTTTCATCATCTTCTTTCAAAACAATTAAATCAAATTATACTAAATGTATAGAAGGTCCTTTGCAAAAATTACTCATTTTAATAGGATCAGACAAAGCACACGGGTGCTAATTGAGAACATACCTAAACACCCTACCCCATTGGTAAAAAACATGATCATTTTTGGTCATGCATGGCATAGAAGCGTTTTGTCATGTGAGCGATACAGGCTCAGTCTCTGAGCCTCTAGTTTTATTTGATTATTTTCTATAAAATTCTACTCTACAACATTTTACGGACGCGTACCTTCAAGAAGACACCCCTATCACGATAAACGCATTTTTTTCTCGTCAAAATACATCGGATTTCAAATAATTCATCGTAAAAACAAATAGAATTAACAATTTATGTTTTAAAAAATTGCATTCCGAAGAACGATGCCGAACGCACGTGAGAATTGCAGGCTAGAATGAATTCAGGCTAAAAGAATTGCAGGCTGAGAATTGCAGGCGAGCTTCAAAACAGTGTAAAATACGAGGCACTTTTTTGAAGATAGAACATACAGGTTTCCAGGATACTTTGTCAACTGAAAGTAACGATTTCGGCATTGATATTGTAGAAAACGTACTTTATTCTCTGAATTGTAAGCAGATAAGATGCCAATTGATCTATTTGAAAGGATTTGAATGATGTTTTGTTTATATTTACAACTTTTAATATCATCAAAAGTTGTGTTGAAAGCTATCAGATTCCGTAAATACTAGTATTACTTATCTATCGATCCTGCATTAGCTCTTCTAAATTTGTAAGAACTTAAGACATAGATTGGCGGTTTTCCGACGCATCTTTTGTTACGGACATTACTTAACGTCGTTCAAAATGCAGTACTGAAAAAAAATAATTTTATTTGATAAACAAAAACAATAACTGGATAAATTTAAATGAATGAATTGAATGCCAAAAAATGTCTTTATTTTTGATTTGAATTTTATTAATATAGGTATCGATTATTCATTAATGTTTTTGTCTTAAATTACTCTTTTTGTCGGGCAACGGATGACAGCAGTTGTAAAAACACTTTGCCAGTTGATTTTATGTTTGTTGACGATCCCCATCCACGAGTAAAAAACATGGATGTAGCGTTGCTCGACACCTAGAAATGAATTCCGCTTAAACCGGTGCTAGGAGTCGTCTTGAACTTAGTTCGAGGTCTGAGCTTATTGTTGAAGGCCTCTTGATGACTTCAAGATGAGGAACAACAATAAAAGCGTTGTTCCATTACTTGGTTTTGCTATGTGTTTGTACAAAATTTGTCTCATGTGCATTTACTCCATATTATTCCTTCATTATATATTTCAATATAAAATTCTAAAAAGGTTAAATGACTGGTGAATGTTCACAGTATTAAATCTTAAATTCTTAATCTTGATCATGATTCACAAACCAGTTTAAGGTCCAAATTTTCTTGCAAAACACCGTTGCGGACATTATAATATTGTGTTATGGACAACACAAATCTATAGTTTATCTCTCACGGAATCAAATTCTTTTCCAACACGTTCTGTTTCTTTGTTTGATATGTTGAGGATCATTTTTACAAAGAGAATCAATAAATTCACTACCAAAATTGCTCACATGCTAATTTAATCATAGTATTTACCTTGTTACGTTATGATTTATACTTTAAAAGTGATACATCAGAGCGTTTATTCCTGGGTATTTTATGTAGTCGGTCGCGATGTCGTATTGCCCTCAGAATTTCCTGATTAAACCAAGGTCTATTTGCTTTTCGAATGCAAACTATTTTTGACGGTATATGCCTGATAATCATCTCAAGATACTTGTTTATGAATTTTTCAGACATCAAATTAATGTGTCCAAATTCATTTAAAATCTGTTCCCAATTAAAATTTTTGATCTCATCATTTAAGGTAACATTGTTTGCTTGTCCATAAAGCCCTACTTTTCGCATAAATGATTTATTGACAAGATTAGCGTCATGATCACTTATATGTCTCTCAATCTGAAAAACTTCAGAATCAATAAATATTCTAGCATTTGATAGAAGTACTGGATCTAACAATGCTCCCATTCTCGTTGGTTCATTAATCACTTTTTCTTAATCAAATAAGCTAAGTTTTTTCTTCATCTCCCTCCGGGCATTCATCTCGTATTACATTTGTGATAACCAGGGTCTACAATGTAGCTGTTATTGCTTGGTTTAGACTTTTTTGTACATAGATTTTGTTTGATTTTATTTTTTATTTTTATTGTGTTTTGAAAAAGGCCTGGATAGGAGCTGAAATATTAACTGTATAATTTGTGTACTGTTCACTTTTGTCTATTGTTTGATTATATTCTTCTCACAAAGTATGTATCCTGTCGGATCCAGTACGTCGGGAATTTTGGTGTTGTTGCTTTGTTTATAGATGTTTTTGTAATAGTTGCGGCAACTGTATCTTTTGATCCACCTTAATTTCCCTTTTTATTGTTTAATTTATTTGTGTTTTTTATTTTCTTTCAAATTTTCTTTTTTTAGTATTTTGAATAAAATGTTTTTGACGTTAACATTTCAATGGATCACAAACAAATTTTCATCTCGTTGAAGAAAGACAGTAAAAAGGTTTCGTCTCTAAAACATCATTATCATAATTACCAAAACTATCTATTTAACAATTTAATCCTTAAAGGTCTTCAGCTGAAAGCGACACATAACATCGGTCAAACTGCACAGTATTTTAACTCCAAATGGAATACAACATTAGATGTTTGTTCTAAAAACCTTTTAAGTCTCTTAAGAGACAATTAATTGAATCAAATTAAATTTCTCGAAAACAAAATTAACAAAACCAGAGACCTTTTAAAGAATTCATGTTCGCAAACTGAATTCTCCGTTTATTTGGGCAAAATATCACACTTTATTAATAAACATAATACTAATTTGGAAGCAAAAAAGAGACGAAAATTTGAAAGAGATAACATCAAGCATGTTTTTCCATTCTATGTACCTCTTAAAAACAACCAAGAACAAAAAAAAGCAGAAACAGACGTTTTAAGAGGAGAGAAATCAATAATGCAATTGAGAAATCGCCAGTTTTGAATTTATCTTCGACTCCTTTGTCTAAAGATGAAGAATCTCTGCTCTCGAAAGGACTTGGTTTCTGTCCGACACCAAGCCGACTTAATACCAACACACTCAGGGACGATATGCAATCTTTCTTCAGGCGGTTGCGATTGAAAGAATATTTTTCTAATAGAAATGGTGAAGATGAAATCTCTGAGTATTCTGATTCAGACACAGACTCAGAAGACTTTAGTATATTTAGGAAAAAGAGTACCTGGACACCCAAGTGCAGCAAGTCAAAAGCCTTGGAATCAAACATCGAAGCTGTCTAAGAAGAAGTGGAACGTCAACTACCACTCCAAAGACCCCCCCCCCATTTCTAATCTGTCGAAATGTGAAAAAGAAGCCCTGCAAAATCTTGGAAAAAGATAGGACATAGTCATCAAAAATGCGGATAAGGGGTCCACAGTAGTCGTTATGAATACCGACGACTACATTAGCGAAGCTAACCGCCAGCTTTCCCAACCTGCATTTTATGAAAAAATTAAAAATGATCCAACTAAGAAATACAGCGAAGAAATAACATCAGCATTGCGATCCATGCTAGATAATGAAGAACTAGATAAAGAAACATTTGATGGCCTTCTCCCTGAAAATTCTAGAGCTGGCTTATTCTACCTTTTACCAAAAATTCATAAGGAAGGGATCCCAGAGCGCCCCATTGTAAACTGTATTGGTCATCCGACGGAAAAAATATCCCATTTTTTGGACCTCCAGCTTCAACCCTTTGTTGAATCTCTCCCTTCCTTTGTCAAAGACACTACAGACTATATAAATAAAACAACATCTGAAAATCTCCCTCCTCACACTTTATTGGTAAATTTATTGTGGTATCTCTTTATACTAACATCCCCCATGAAGAGGGAATAAACGCATGCCGAAAAGTTTGGGATACTAGGCCTATTCAATCACCATCAACAGATTCCTTAGTTATTCTTCTGAGTCTTGTGTTAAAAAGTAACAACTTTGTTTTTATTAACGAAAATTTTCTTCAAGTTAATGGGACTGCAATGGGCACGCGAGTAGCTCCATCTTACGCTAATATATTCATGGTCGATTTAGAAAAGCGTATGCTCCAGAAAGCGCCTTTCAAGCCTTATAGTTGGCTCCGTTTCATTGACGACATTGAAATGAAATGGACAGATACAAGACAGCAACTTGATGAATTTGTGGAATTTATAAACAATTATCATCCATCAATTAAATTCACTGCCAACATACCGGAAATTTCCAATGCATTCCTCGACACTACTTCAACACTTGCAGACGGAAAAATCAGCTTTGATCTGCACTCAAAACCGACCGATACACACGCATATCTGCTACCAAGCAGTTGTCATCCAAGACACTGTATCGACACAATTCCATATAGTCTCTCCACCAGACTACGTCGGATATGCTCAAATGAGCAAACTTTCAACAATAGGAGCAGAGAACTTAAAGACCATCTAGTTAAAAGGGGTTACAAAGCACACAAAGTGCAAAACACAATTGAAAAGGTTTCAACTTTAGAACGAAAACAGTTGTTACCGAAATAAAAAGAAAAGGAACTCTCGAATCCCATTTGTTACGACTTTCCATCCACAACTTCCAAATTTGTCAGCTATTACACGTGAATGCATGCCAGCCTTGCATGCGTCATCTAAAATGGAAGCCCTTTTCCCAGAACCACCACTTATATCTTTTCGCAGGCCCAAGAACTTGAAGGACATGCTCGTTAAGGCTAAACTAAAATCACCTGTAATAGGACAATTTAAGACCTGTACAGACAAACGGTGTCTTTTGTGCAAATACAGTCTTACAACATCGACATTTGAGAGCACAGCAACTGGCGAGAAATAAAAAATTTTCGGCAATTTGTCCTGTAAATCCGAAAATGTGATATATATGATTACGTGTGCGGTATGTCAACAGCAATATATTGGCGAAACAAAAAATTCACTAAATCTCTGTATTAATTTACATCGTAATCACATAAAGAAAAAGGAATTAACACAGGCAACGGCTGTCTATTTCAACAGCATGGGACATAGCTGGACAGACATGCAAGTTGTCGCAATTGACCAAAATAAATCTTGGAATGAGACAAAGCGACAAGCAAAAGAGCGGTTCTGGATGCAAAAAATTAAAACCAGCTTGAATATCAAAACCTGAATTTTGAGATGATTAAAATTCTAAAAGCAGCAGGAAATTTGTGTTAAAATTTACAAATAACACATTTTCCAAATGCAGATATTATTCTTCCGGATTCACTACAATGTCTTCAATTGTTGATTTTGTTAAATACTTTTAGATATACAGTAACTGACAAAAGTTTTTTCTTCATCTCCTTCCGGGCATTCATCTCGTATTACATTTGTGACAACCAGCGTCTACAATGTAGCTGCTATTGTTTGGTTAAGACTTTTTTGTACATAGTTTTTGTTTGATTTTATTTTTTATGTTTAATTGTGTTTTGAAAAAGGCCCGGATAGGAGCTGAAATATTAACTGTATTATTTGTGTACTGTTCACTTTTGTCATTTGTTTGCTTATATTCTTCTCACAAAGTGTGTATCCTGTCGGATCCAGTACGTCGGGAATTTTGGTGTTGTTGCTTTGTTTATAGATGTTT
>MJUU01006067.1:14249-38746 GCA_002080025.1 Modiolus philippinarum | reverse complement strand
ATTTCGAGACCTGTCTGGCTCTTTATCAAAACACAATAAAAAAGTAAAAATACAGTGAAATAAAACCTATTTACAAAGACTATACTACAAAAAAATAAACAAAATATCGACAGCTACATCATGGACGCTGTTAACTAGAAATGTAACAAGAGAAGGGAAAAATAATTTTGTCAGTGTCTGTACATAGAATATTACAAAATTCTTACTACAAGCCAAAAAAAAAAATAAATAAAAAATAAAATAAAATAAAATAAATTTACAAAATGGGTAGGAGCAGGAAATTTAGGTTTTGATTACCTAAGCTTTTATGTACATGCAGATTTAAGTTTTTGCATCCAAAATCGTTCTTTTGCCTGTCTTTGGGTCTCGTTCCAAGATCTATTTTGGTCGATGGCCACAACCTGCATGTCAGTCCACTTATGTCCAGTGGTGTTAAAATGGAATGCTGTAGTCTGTGATTGTTCTTTTTTCTGTATGTGATTGCGATGTAAGTTGATGCGGAGATTGAGGGAGTTTTTTGTTTCACCAATATACTGCTGTTGACATACGGAGCATGTTATCATATATATTAAATTTTCAAATTTACAGAATAGATTTCCAAAAATTTTGTTAGTTTCCCCAGTTGCTGAGCATTCGAAAGTTGATGTTGTGGCACTGTATTTGCAAAGAAGGCAACGTTTATCTCTACAGGTCTTAAATTGTCCTATATCTGGTGATTTAAGTTTTGCTCTTAAGAGCATGTCCTTCAAGTTCTTGGGTCGT
The DNA here is from genome assembly GCA_002080025.1 of Modiolus philippinarum. Classification (NCBI taxonomy): domain Eukaryota; kingdom Metazoa; phylum Mollusca; class Bivalvia; order Mytilida; family Modiolidae; genus Modiolus; species Modiolus philippinarum. The sequence goes on along the minus strand of MJUU01006067.1, from coordinate 37,984 downwards.
CGGAATGAAACAAGTGGGGGTTCAGGAAAAAGGGATTTCATTTTAGGTTTTACGTGAAGAGCTTTCATGCAGTCCCGCGTAACGGCCGACAGATCTGGGAGTCGTGGATGGAAAGTTGTAACGAAGGGGATGTGTGAGGTTTTATTCTTTTTATCTCTGTATTGCAATAACAGTTTTCTTTCTAAAATAGCAACACTATCAATTGTTTTTTTGCACTTTGTGTGCTTTGTAACCTCTGTTGACTAATTGCTCTGTAAGCTATCTGCTCCTCTTGTTAAATGTTTGGTCATCCGAGCAGTTCTGAAGTAGGCGGGTGGAGAGACTATACGGGATCGCATTAATACAATGTCTAGGATGACAACTGCTGGGTAGCAGATATACATGTGTGTCGGTCGGTTTAGTATGCAAGTCAAAGCTTATTTTTCCGTCGACTATTGTTGAAGTCGTATCGAGAAATGCGTTGGAAATTTGTGACACATTAACGGTAAATTTAATAGATGGGTGAAAATTGTTTATAAATTCGATGAATTCATCAAGATAGGGTTTAGTATCTGTCCATTTCATCTCGATGTCATCAATGAAACGGAGCCAACTGTACGGCTTGTAAGGTGCTTCCTGGAGTATACGCTTTTCAAGATCGCCCATGAATATATCGGCATAAGATGGGGCTACACGCGTACCCATCGCAGTCCCATTAACTTGAAGGAAATGTTCGTTGTTAAATACAAAGTTGTTAAGTTTTAAAACGAGACTCAATAGATTAACTAAAGACTCCGTAGATGGTGATTGAACAGTTCTAGTATCCCATACTTTGCGACAGGCTTCGATTCCCTCTTCATGGGGAATATTAGTATAAAAGGATGTCACATCTAGAGTCACTAAGAATGTTTGGGGTGGAAGATTATGGGACGGGGTTTTATTAATATAATCGGTGGTGTCTTTGACAAAGGAAGGGAAAGATTCAACAAAGGGTTGACGTTGGAGATCCAAATAGTGGGAGATTTTTTCAGTTGGGTGACCAATACAGATTACGATAGGACGCCCTTGGATCCCTTCCTTGTGAATTTTCGGTAACAAGTAGAACAAGCCGGCTTTAGAATTAGCAAGGATAAGACCATCAAAAGTTTCCTTATCTTTGGACTTCGATTTTTGTAGTCATCGCTTCCCTTGTTCCTTCGGTATTCTACTGCCGTTGTCTCAAGCATGGAGCGAAGTGTTGATGCGATTTCGTCAGCATACTTCTTAGTCGGGTCAGATTTTAACTATTTATAAAAGGCGGGCTTAGAAAGCTGGCGGTTGGCTTCGCCAATGTAGTCGTCGGTGTTCATAACGACTACTCTTGACCCCTTGTCTGCTTTTTTAACAATGTCTTCTCTGTTTACAAGGTTGAGCAATGCTTTCTGCTCACATTTCGATATATTAGATATGGGGGTACTTTGGTGTGGTAGTTGGCGTTCCATTTCATCATGGACAGCTTCGATATATGCTTCCAAAGCTTTGGAGTTACTGCACTTGGGTGTCCATGTTCTCTTTTTTCTGAATATGTTGAATTTTTCCGAGTCTGTGTCCGAATCGGAATGATCGGAGACTTCATCCTCTTCCCGCTTACTTGAAAAATATTCTTTTAAGCGCAACCGTCTAAAGAAAGAGTGCATGTCTTCTCTTAGTGTATTGGCATTGAGTCGGCTTGGCGTTGGACAGAAGCCAAGTCCTTTAGAAAGAAGAGATTCTTCATCCTTTGTGAGAGGAGTTCTAGACAAATTTAGAACGGGTGATGTTTTGTCTCCTTCATTTATCTGTCTTCTTTTAAACCGTCTATTTCTTCTCTTCTTATCTTCTTGGTTGTTCTCAGTTGGCACACGCAATGGAAAGACATGTCTGATGCTATCTCTTTCAAATTTTCGTCTCTGTTTTGTTTCTAAATTAGCACTGTGTTTGCTTGTAAAGTGTGCTATTTTTTCCAAATAAATAGAGAACTCAGCTGGAGAACAGGAATTCTTAAGAAGGTCTTTAGTTATGCGAATTTCTTTTTCAAAGAATTTAATTTGGCTCAAACAAATGTCTCTTAAAAGATTTAAAAGGTTTTTAGAACATACATCTAGAGTAGAACTCCATATATATATATATATATATATATATATATATATATATATATATATATATATATATATATATATATGTCATAAAAAATAAAGATGGTCAAACAATTAAAGGTCATAATGTTGCAATGTCAGTGCAACCAGAGATATTGGTACATTAACCATCTCTATAGCATGCAAAAATTGGAATAAAATGCAGTTACCCAGCAGATTGTGGCATGCAATTATAATTTTCAGCCATTGTACGTGTTTCCTGTTGTCCCTTTTATTTTATTTACGTATAACCTCAATGAGAAACATCGGTTGGTTATCTCCCTATACCAAGTTTGTTATACATGGCCAAAGTGGAGATATTTTTATATTTTAATATCAAATAACAAAATACCGAAGTCACTCTTTATCTATTTTCTGCATATGCGCATTTCGACAACTTATGTCTCATCAGTGCAGAGAGTCTATTGATATGGTGATTTAAATTGTCTCCACTTTGACCATATATAACTAATTTGGTACACGGAGATAACCAACCGATGTTTTCTCGTTAAGTCAACAAAGCATCACTAGACTGCTCTTTACAACCCAAGTCAAATATTAACTAGTTACCTGTACATAATTTAGTTTATCATATAACTTGGGTATTTTTGTATTTAAAATTCTCTGGGAACTGATTTTGCTATTGCATAATTATCAATCCTTTTTGGCAAAATTTTTTAAACTCTAAGTAAAAAGAATTCATCCAGACTTCCAGTTGGCTGAATGATTGGTTGTTATATTTTGTTATGAGATGGCAAGAATTCTGATGCCATTAATTCCACTGGAAGCAAAAATGAAATTCAGGGTACCTGTTCTTAAGCACTTTTGCGGTTTGATTGTATACGCAAAAGAAAATTGATTAAATGATATACTTTTTCATTTCAAACTACCAATATACATGTAACATCATTTAGTAGGGTAGCATAAATTATATAGACAGCGAACTAAATTAAGATAGCATCTTAGACTGAAAAGATACATATGGAAATATTAAATCCTCAAGATAAAAGTTAAATTGTTCAAATACAAAATAGATTTATCAAAATAAAAACCAGAATTTTAAAAAATATTTGTATGCATTTTCAAACTACGAATATGCAATTTTAACAAAAAGTAGCGAAAATAGAATTTCTGAGCTTAAGCTTGTTGAACAGTATGCTGATTTGTGAGATACATCGAATATCCAAGCTGTTGGTGCGAGGTCAGAGCCTTGATGAAATTTCTGTTGAAGTTAGACTTCTGCGACATCAAAATTGGAAATGATGCTTTATATTGTACCTTCAAATTGTAATACTCAAAGAAATGATGATTTATATTATAATGTACCACTCAAATGGTAATACTCAAATTCTTTCATTGAAAGATGATTTCTTAGAATTCTAACTCTGTTGGTCCTTTACTTCAACACAATTACTAAAACATACAAAAATACAAAATGAATAGGATGTATAAATTCTCCAGGTTGGTCGTGGTCTTTAAATTGAATTTTCTACTCCACATTAAGCATTAAAAGATAGTATCTGAGATAAAAAAAACTACCGCAGGTATAATTATGTTATCTTGTCTCATAATAGTCCTTACTTTGCCAAGCACCACCCTAATTCAAACAACAAATATATACAAGACCGTCAATTAAGCAATAACAGTACGTTATTTGAATACCCGAGGGCGTCAATCGTAGATTTGACGGTCAAAATGCAGTTTACAGGCGACGTGAGCGGAGCCTGTAAACGGATATTTTGACCGTCAAATCAAGATTGACGCCCTCGGGTATTCAAATAATGTATTGTTATTGCGATTGTAATGTAATTAAAAATCATTAATCGATTTCATGTTCTATTTTTAACTTGTGTATTTGTAATCATACAAGGAACCAGACTAAACAGGGAACCTACCATGTCCCAGGTGTGTAGATGGTGGAATTGACGGTCAGTTCTGGCCAATCAAAACTTTCGTTATATAAATGTTGCATTACAATAAGAAATAGCACATTTTTAATTCCTGCAATTTTCGTTTCGATATATCAACGATGTACTTACACTCATACAGAGCAGGACATGCTTCCCCTTCAAGAGCAACTGATGTCACTCTGTTTATTTAAAAGTTCACAATGTAAGTGCTTTACTTTTTATTGTTGTGCTTTGTGGTGTCTTTGGTCTTCCGTCTTCCGGTGTACTTGCTTTTGCATTGTCTCTGGATTTTGATTTATGTAATCGTCTACTTTGCTCCTTCGGTATTGTACTGCCGTTGTTAAATAATCCATATTTCAAGTCAGATGTAACCATCTCGCAATTTACAACCGACTTCTCTCCATCAGACTGATCTAGTTTTAATTAATCTAATCTTGTTTGCGAATTTTCACTTCTAGGATTCGTGATGGATGCAGAACCTGAGATGAACACCTGTTGAGTTCGTGTGACCATGTCTACGTTGCTTTTCTAAGATGCATCACTATCTTTTTGACCGCTGCTGGATATCTGTATCTTAGATGACAACAGATCTTTCTCTTTAACAATTTAAGATCGTTCTTTTTCTCTATAGGATTTGACTTTATTACCGGAATGCGGCGGGTGGCTTATAAGAAACAGAAAATGCTCTACTAGTGCATCTGATCTCACCCACGGTTGTAATACGGGACTTTTGAATCGTGTTCATCCCGGAAACATTTCCATTTCTATACGTAAAAAATCAAAACATTGAGAGGGAATCATAAATTATTGAACACTGTTGAAATAAGGGTGATTGATATTTAATCGATTTGTAGTGCCTTGGGTTAGTTTTTTTTTCAATTAAAATTTAGTTAAAGAATTGTCATATAAGAAAAATTATAAATGCACTTCAATTTCATAAATAGTTTGTTTTTTATGTGGTATATATTTATTTCAATAGGTTAAGAGATCTAGTATTCCGTCTCACTGGTATCCTAGGCAATCGTTTCCGCCTTCAATTCCACGAGAGTTCCTATCTCGAAAATCCCGTATTGGGCATGTATGCTTCATCTGTATGCTTGCCTCTCTTATTTGCCGTACTAACGCGATGTCTTTGTTTCTTTGTACTTCCGGTGTTGACATTGTCTTTGGACTGACGGTTCGGTTCTTCACTTTATAACATATTATAAGACTTGAATATGTATAGACTATGCTTCCTTCAAATCAATTAACAATAAATGAATTATAAAAACAACATTTCTTGCTTTTAATCTTATATTGTCTTGTGCTTACACTATGACAAACGTTATTTCAAATAGTGTATTCCCTATTGCTGACAAATAATATATTAATTCTGTTATTGCATATGACATATTATCATACGGGAGGTATGATTTAACTATTCAAATATACCCATGGTATAATACCGTGCTAATACATTTAGCATATATTATAATACCAATATAACACCTTTATCATATACCTCAATACCTTTATTAGAATCAAAATAATTCATGGCCTGCATAGATTATGTGCATGTTAACGCTCAGGGTAAAATATAGCGAAAACAACTCAAGACCATGTTAAAATGTTCACAATCAATGGCAGCCATGAATTATTTCTTAATTTATATCTCTGCTCATACGATAAGTTTTAACATCATCTTATAGCAAGGACCACCAGAATATGTTTATAACTAATATTATTCCGCTGGGATGTGAGGAAAATGCTTGAAATCAACAGGCTGTATATCTATGGCCATTATCAGGAGTTGGTTCACCAGAATTTTTGCATTTTTTGATTGACGTGTTTACATTAGACTAAATCTAATAAAAAAGGATAACATGAAATATGTCAATCCCCGGAAACTACGATAACTTGCTACAATCTTCCAAGGAAAAACACAAAAAGACAAAAGATAAACGTAAACAACGAAAGGAACTCAGGACAAGTCCTGATAGTGGCACTAGCAAAAACCAACAGTAGGGTTTAATCGGTTTATTGGTACCCAAAGCTCCCCGATCGAATCGAATCGTTACATCTTTTATATTGCACTTGCACTTGACTTGTTCCTGGCGATGATTTCGACTATGATTTCTCGCATGGCGGATGATATATTCACAGCAATAGACGCTTACCCTGTTTAACTCCTGGAATTTACATGAACATGTCAATGTCATTTCTCGGAATATTTGTTAAATGGCTTATGAGACTTGAATATTGGTTTGGTATTCCTCTTTGTAAATAAACAACCAAGTGCTTCTTAATTGATATTTAAGTTTAACTGTGGTAAAAAAAAATTGTGTTATGATATATTGTATTTGTTTGATCCAGTATTGATGCAACTTACAAGTAAATAAATAAATAAATAAATGAATGAAAAAAATAAATTCAAACTCAACATTTTCATCTTAAGAATCAGATTTTTATCATCATGTTAGGTTGGCATGTTTCTTATTACATAGGAATCCATTCTGGAGGCCTGTAGTCATCAGAGTTAAATCGGTTTGATAATTCAGATTTAGGTTTTGGGTAGTGTTTATAGTATATTGTTTTGCCACCAATCAGCCATGCAGTCCACCACCCATAACTTCCAGTTGTTATTATGGAATGATTGCATTGTGTCAATATCGCCATGTCTATTTCTGGTGGATTTTTCTGAACTACAAATACAATGTTTTTACCTTTTATATTAGTTCTGCACCAAGGTATGTCGTCCGATGAAATTACAAACACTATATTTGAATAGTTCGCTCGAAAACTTATCATTGCACGGTTAATATAATTAATACCAGCAGAGGTATGCCCGTACTTAATCATTTGTCTAGAGCTTGCCATGTCGCCTCGTCGTACATGGACAGCAACAAATGTGGTTTCTATAGTAACATTAATACTGGCTGACCCCAAAATTTCCTTAAACTGCTTTACGCTTTCATTGTTTATACATGGCAGGAAAGAGAAAATACTTCTAACGTCCTGGCTGTATTTAATAAAGTATTTCCAGCTTTGAAAATATCCATTTAAAGTCCAGTTAAATTTATTGTCCAAATTGAATACGTCCTTTCCAAATACAGCACCCATTCGTTCATTATAAGTTTTTGCCATAGTAAGAAGATTTAATGTACCAACTGAAATGTTGAATATTTTACATAAAAAGCAGTTGCTATTTACAATTGGTGTTAGGTTTTGATGTTTTGATATTCCGTATAGTGATGCAAACTGAAACATATGGTTCCCAAGTCGACCTTGAAAATTAATGCTGATATAATTCCACATGGAATTCTTTCTGTTGTGAGTAAATGAAGTCTTTGGAGTAGTAACAATGGAAACATCGGTCTCATTTTCTGTTGCTGGTGCATTAACTGAATCTATATCGCCATATTTTTCTAAATATAGACGTGAAAGTACTTCCGCCGGAATCGTCATGTTATGGATGTCAGATGTCTTCTCAATGCTTGCTGACCATGGATACTTTGAACTTTTGTTCAGCATAGTATGAGGTTTAGGGCTTGTAAAGGTATCTTCATCATTTTGTTCATGACTAGTGTTTTTTGAATTGAGAATGTTGTTGATAGTAGTAAATGCATCTTTAACTGAAAAGTCTGTCATGATTTGGTAGGTATATATACATCCAATAAGCACAACCATAATGATCACATGCTTCAGATGTTTTATTCTTATGATTCCTTCATCTGCATTAGCAAAAATGCGAGGTATAAACTGATCATTGATTGACATCGTATGTGTCTTCCAAGGTAGTGCAAATGACAAAATAAAAGCCTATACTCTTTTTATCTCTTGTAGCTTCCTTTTTCTCTATGACAAAGCTTTCCTCCGTACCTAGATATATAACAAAAGTTTGTAATATTTCTGTTAATAAGCACAGTTATTAATTAACTAAAGTGTATTTGACTTAATGCGTTTACAACTGCCAATTCAATATGAATGACAAAGTATGCCAATATAATCTTATGTCAGAAGAAGAAAAAACAGTCTAAGAATGTCAATTGTGATTTAATTTATTGTGTCAGTAAATATAAGAATGGACTTCTACCTCCCCCAATATTGCATTTAATTGGTTTGACAGATTCAAGGTACCACTTCGTCGTTCCTAGGTACGATTGAACTTTGGACATATAATTCCTCACACGAGGGAACGACCATTATATTATGGGGGTGGGGGCGATTTTGTAGATGTATAATTTTATCTTGGTGCCTGTAAAAATAAATATTCTTATATTACTTGTCATGAAAATAAATAATTTAACTTTGATTTGAAGAATAAAATTTTATTGAAAATGCAAAGAAATAATTTTATGTGACATTTGTTCGAGATTTTCATGAAAATAAATAAATTTTCTTGGCGAAATGCCCCCCCCCCCCAAAAAAAAATCAAATAAAATGCTCGTCAACTAACGAGTGATGCATGAGTAGCAGATGAGACACACCTGGTCTAACTTCTTAAGGAGTTTATGTGGACATGTTCATCGAGTTTCTCATGGTTTTATATCTGTTGACTTGAATGTTGTTCTACCAGTTATTTCATATAAAAACCAATTCTAATAGTGGAACTATGGAAACCATGGCAACTAGCCATATGAAAATCTCTAATAACTAATGAGCGACGTCACAACATTCTATAAGCTGAAAAAACGACGTCATAGTATGTTTTGCGCACAAAAACGTGGGTTTTCTTGTACAGCATATGTATGCCTCGCTCATTAAATGTCGTATAAGACAGAGTTAACTATACATTCTTTCAAATGTTGCTAAACACATCGAGTTTGGTCCGTTTTCTTAGTCTGATTACGGAAAATCAGTGACAAATCATTTTTGTTTTGTTTTTGGAACATATACAAAACACTTTAAAATAAGAAAATTCTATCTGCTTGACCTATCCTAAATAAAATTGTCCTACGTATTACTTACAAAATAATCGTCGAAGAAAACGATTATCTTCCCAGATGCGTCCTTTTGAATCATTTAAAGATATACTTGCAACTTTTTTTCTATTAATAATTCAATCACTTTTATCTTTACATGTACCAGACACCTCATTCGTTGTACAAGATTGTATCTATTAGGTCCGAATCGATGAGAATGAACATCTTATTCGTCAAATGATTGTGATTACTGATATAAGTTTGATATTGATTCGACAAAATTCAAATTTTACATTAATTAACATGATTTAAATTTTTCATCAAAACAGAAGAGGGCTAAATTTTGCAAATTGTATTCATAACAAGATGTTATTATTTAGAATAAGATCCTGTTTTAAGCAAATGAAATTGTCTTTCAAATTCTTGACACTTTCCAGGAATACAACAACTGATTTTGACTTTCCATTTACATCATATAGGTTATTTGTTCCTAATTAGCTTTTAAACTGCATTTCGTTTATGGTTTTCAAAATGGTTTGACTTTATCTGCACTGAAAAATAAGTTGTCGAAATGGCCAACTGCAGATACTTAATTGACAGTAACTTCAGGATTTACTTATTCAACATATTCCCTACATTACTAACACTGTGTATCTGTTTAAGATGTTGACAGTTTGTGCCTTCTTCCGTTGTTAGAACTTTGTGTGGCGATTTACGTTATTTACACTTTGTGCCTGTTTATCCGTTTGTGTCTTTCTCCGAGTTCATGCTGTCCGTCCGCTTGTATTCACGTATCTCTTCGCTCATCTTTGGAATGTGTTGCAATCGTCTGCTTATATTATTTGAAACATTTATGAAGAACAAGTGATTTAAAAAAAACTGGCTGTTTTCACTGTTTATAATGTCTGTAGTGTATCAAACTAAATGTAAAAAAAAACAGCATCGTAAAATTTATCTTGTCAAAATCAGTGGGAGTGATAATGATTTAGAAGTGAAGCTGAATTAATCTTTATCAAACTATTATTCGTTATCACTCCTGTTACCCAGTGTGACTGCGTCTAAGCGTTATATTTTTGTAATTTGGGACTTTCGGGACAGGACAATGTAGGAGTTCTGTCACCTCTGGAGACGGAAACAGATGGGAAAACTGGCACCAGACTACTCCTGTCGAGTTCACCGTCATTGACTCATTGTGGGTTTCCATCAATACCGGCACTTTGATTTAAAAAGAAAATCGTATCGGTAACCTGAAAATTTTGTACTATGCTTTTGTTCCCCGAAGTCCTAGAGCATCAATAACATAGTAGGGATCATCAACCTTTGTGCAGGATATATGGTTTCGTAACTGTGAGGATGTATAAACCAAAATGGTTTATATTCTTGAGATAAGGCTCTTGTATAAAAAGACACAATGTTGCCTTGAAGTTGAACTATTGTAAGCTGATATATTGCTCCAGCTGATTTGCCCTTTTCAAATTGTGTGTTTTGTGTCTATAGTCAAAGTGTAAAAAGTCAATGATTACTTGATTTCCCCGGTACTCTCATGGGGCCTTCTTCATTTAATTCAATATTTTAATAACGAAGGTGTATTTCTAGAGTCATGTTCGTGATAAGAGAGAAAATGTAACGTTGCGGCTGACTAATTGCTGAAATTAATTTACTTTTTCTCATCTCGCAAGTACTAACCTAAGATTTTGAGCCCAGTAGTCACTTATGCACGTGATTTGAATTTAACAAGCAACCGTGTAATGTCAGGTTCAACATTTTCTTTGTCTACTACTTGTATGTTATCCAATCAATTTTACGAATTCATAAGTTGCGGAAGTTCAATATTACAAAATGGCTGGTAATAAGTAAAAATTATCGACTATGTTTACATAAAAAGCTGCTTCGTAAAAAAAGAATTACATGTCAACAGAAATCGTTGTTTCTTAATGGAGTCCTTGTTAAAAGAGTGTAACTCTGATTAAAACTTTGTGGTTTTGCTTTGCGGATTTTCGTAACCTAATTGATTGGGGTAACATTTGTATTTAATTAGTGTATTAAATGCTGCTCTTTATAGAGTAATATAAACCGAGTTCGTATTCTATCTGTAGATAACCTATAGAAGTTTGCATTCATTTTGTAAACTAAGAAAGAATGACTCTACTGAAAAGCTTACAAAATTTTTAAATAACTATTGAATTATTATTAGCTGGTGACTGCAATCTGAATTTCTACCAAAATTTAGTAATTTTCTAGATCATACCGTTTTCAGGAAAATTAGCTCTTTATATCTTTAATATCGCATTTTCATCACCGACTCCCAGTTTCACTGATTCTAATTTCCTTGTATTTATTTATTTTATTTATATTCATATATATGGCTTCCATATTATTTAATTTAAATGCTCTGATGAGAGGTCATTCCTTGAAACACGTGTACAGCATAACGAAATTTACCGTTTGTTATGCAACTTGGTTGTTGATTGTATTCTTTTATAATAATACGATTGTGAAATATGTCCTTAACATTTAAGCCGATTTTTGAAGCAAAGTGGTCATCTGCCGAAATGTGAATATCCCCCCCCCAAAAAATTGACGAATAGTTTGAAATGTGTGTTATATTGTTATGATATCACCTTTACTAAAAACATCTTTTTCTATCTTCTTTTTTGCTGCTCTCACATTTTTTTCTTGAGGTCGACATTTGAACATCCTTCCTGGCAGACTATCATTCTAGTCAATTTTTGCATCACGATTTTGTCCCTCTTGCTGAGCAACCATTCCAATATTTAACATAATGCTCAAAGAGAGAGCAACACAACTATCAATCATGTTGTATTCAAAGATGAAAACGTTGTAGTTAGTAATTTTTGTCACAATTAAAACATGTAAATGCATTTTCAGGGCTTTAAAAAATCCAAATTTGAGAAATTTCAGCAAACTTGGTAAAAAGTACAGAGGTACTCAAATTGCATGATAAACAGTAAATTTTGTTTGCTTTAAACAGTTTAAATCAGCTAATTTAAAAAAAGCAGCTGTCTGGTAAAACAACTATTAGCAAAAAAGGCTACCAGATCATTTTCTTTTGTAATTTAAATACAAAGATATGCAGTCATAGTGGTATGTGCTCATAAATCAATACATCCTACTAACTAATAGTAAGCAAAACTCAAGGCCCGCACACGTTAGAATATATATGTATTTCAAATAAACTATATGTTACATTATAAAAATGTAATGATGGATGAAATGTAGCTTACAGAATCTAGATAAAACCCTTACACTGAAATAATGTTTATGCCATAGGGGAAAACAAATAAATGATTGAAGATCAAATGTTTAGATAAATATGCAATAATCATTTAGAATCAATATAAATACTTCTCAAGATCATCTCTTTTCGCATTAGCATATCAGCTTCCAAAGGTCTTTTTTGTCATGAGGATCTTTGTAATTTTATTAACCATGGTATATACCAATAAAACGGCAGGTAACTATTTAAACATTTTTCATTTTATCCAGTCTAAAACAAAGGCTCTGTTTTTATCAAACGGAGAATCATATTATGCAAGAACGATTATTCGCTTAGTAGTCTTTTATGACAATTTACGGATATGGATTATCTTATATATTTGACAAAATGAGAGTCTCATCTCAGAAACTATATTGAAACACGTTACTGTACAGCATAACGCAATTTACTCTTTTTATGCAACTTGTTTTTTTTTTAAACATTGGGCCGATACCACTGCTTGTGGACCAGAGGTCCCCGAGGGTTTTCACCAGCCCAATAGTCAGACTTGTGTGACATAAAAAATTTACCTTTTTAAGGAGCGTTTTATAGAAATTAACAGTTTTTTAAAATAAAATTCTATCCCTAAAATACTGGGGCTTCATTCCTTGAATCACACTCGATGGATGACCTTAGCACAGAATATGGCCTCCTGTTTCGACATTGTGGTAATACGTACTTCTTTTTTGACTACTTTTGGATTATGGATTTCAATACTTTTTGATTATACCATTTGATTCTAATGCTGCTGATGAGAGGTTACTCCTTCAAACACGTGTACAGAATAACGGAATTGAATGTTTTTATATGCCACTTCTTTGACATGTCCACAAGAACTCCTTAAGAAGTGAGACCGAGTGCATGGACAGGGTATGTATACATCACCCGTCTGTGAGAAATGACGAAGTCAAATAACTCAATACCGAAGTTACTGTGAATTTTGATTCTGCATATGCGCATTTCGACAACTTATGTCTCTTCAGTGCAGATAAAACGACTAAAACAAGTATATGTATGATTAGATTTATTCCAAGTTTTAGAAAAATTACATTGAAATGCATAATAACATCATCATAGTTTGTCGTAAACATTACATAGAAGTACTCCAAAAAGAAATTACCAGTTCACATACTTTTCAATTAACCCAATTAACAGAAAGTGAAATTACAAACATACATTTTCTTACAGCCACATCTTTACAGGCTAAACCTGATAGTAAAACAGGTCCAACTATGTATTAGGTTCCTAAACTCCACAAAACGCCTTATAAATTTAGATTCATTTTGTCATCTAGTCACTGTTCTACAACTAAAGTTTTTATTATACTCACTAATACATTGACTGCTATTAAAAACCTGGTTATCAATTTCTGTAACAAAGTATATGAAAACAGTGGTGTCAATAATTTTTGGAGTGTAAAAAAATCATTGGAAGTTCTCCATAAATTGAATGCTTATAATGCCCCTTTTGAATCCCTTGAAAGTTTTGATTTCTCTACTCTCTATACTACCTTACCACATAATCTATAAAGGAAAAATTCAGACGTCTTATTCAATGGGCATTCAAAAAATCCGATTGTGAATATATATGTTCTAATTCCTTTAAAACATATTTTAGTAATACAAAACAAAAGACTTCAACTAATTGGACTTGTTTTGATATGATTTCAGCACTTGAATTTTTACTTGACAATATATTCATTCGTTTCGGTAACTGTATTTATCGCCAGGTCAAAGGAATTCCTATGGGTACCAATTGTGCACCACTTATAGCGGACTTCTTTTTGTACTGCTACGAATCTCATTTTATGACCAACATCAGCAAAGACCCATCTAAACAGCATTTAATTGAAAAGTTTAACAACACTTTCCGATATTTGGATGATATTTTAACTTTAAATAATGACGACTTCAATACGTATTATAAGGACATCTACCCTAAAGAACTTACTTTGAATAAAGCCAATTCTGTCCGTTCTTAGACATCAATTTTGATATAACAAATGGTAAATAAGATACTAAAATTTAAGATAAAAGGGACGATTTTTCTTTTCCCATAGTTAATTATCCATTTCTGGATGGCGATGTTCAATTAGCGCCATCATATGGTGTTTACATATCTCAACTTGTTCGATTTGCTCAAGTATGTAATAACGTTTGTGATTTTAATGAACGGAATCTTTTCATAACTGAAAAACTATTACATCAAGGTTTTTGTTATCACAAACTAGTTAAAACCTTTACTAAATTTTATCATCGATACAAAGACTTAGTTCATAAATACAATGCAACCTGTAAACATCTAATCAAGGCTGGTATTTCACATCCCTTATTTTACGGTAATGTTTTACATGAGAGTAAAAAATACTTAAACTCGCCTAACAAACTTATAAAACCTTTAAATTGGTTATAATTACGATATTGTCGTCAAGTCATTACGTATGGCCTTCTTTGGTATTAACATTGATTTTTGATAGGGTCTTTGCATTTTAAATAAACACATTCTAAATTTCTAAAATCTGTATTGCATGGACACGGGTTATGTATTCCGGTATATGTATGAAATCATTATGCTAAACTCCTCACAGGAAGGGATCTTGGTGGAAGCTGTATACTGAGGGTACATAACTTACTTCGTCAGTTGGTAATGGGTCTGGAGCTGGCATGTCAGTTAACTGCTAGTAGTCTCTTGTGATTTCATGTTTATGTCCGTATATTTAGTTCTTTCAGTTTCATTTTTTACAATTGATTCAGTCCTGTTGCTAACTGAATTTTACTGTTGTTACGATTGTTTTTTGATTTATCACATTGGCTGTAGGGGGAAGGTTTGGGTCCGATAAAACTAGTTTAACCCCGCCGCAGTAGGTTTGCGCCTGTCCCAAGTCAGGAAATTTATTAAGCCTTTGTGTGTCTTGTCTTTTTTCTAGTAGTTTACTTTATGTCTATAGGAGTCTAGGATGATGTTTATTTCGCAGAACTTGATTACTCTTTATTCAGGGGCCGATTCCGACCTACCGTTGGGTGTGGGTTTTCTCACCGTTCATTGAAGCTTTGAGTTGTTATTACTCCCGTTTGGGTCGTTGTCTCTTTGACACAATCCCCGTTTCCCTTTTTATTCTATTAAGGTAGTAGAGCTAGGTTAATAGACATAACTCTTAAAAAATCACCTGTTTTAAGCATTTTTATAAAAAAAATTTAACTTCTAAGTAACATAGATGATTTAAATTTTTTTCACATCAATGCTTGAAACGTAAACTGCCTGTTTCAAACGCCTTGATGATTTAAAGAGTTAAACATAGTGTTATACTTAGTTTTGCGGTGTAGTTTAAAATGCTCACAGATAGAAGTTCTTTATATCTTAAGCATAGTATGGAACAGTTATTGGCAGCTCAGAAAATATTCTTCATTTTGTGAGATTAAAACATAAAAGTCAGAAAAGTATATTACTAGATTAGAACAGGCATGTCGTCATTTAGGATTGCTTTAATTTTTTAAGATAGTATATACTGGGATACAAAAAAATGAGCATCATCGTGTCATGTCATGTGTTTACAAGAAAAAAATACTGACTCAGGAATTGGGCAGTATTTTCATGTGTCAAAATTAGCGCCTAAGTATATGTTACACTATTGTGCAACCTAGCGTAAAACGGATTGCTGACGTGACGTGAACGGATATTTCTGAAATGTGACGCGACGAGACTAATCGTTCAACCTCCTCTTCCCAGGCTGTTGTTTGTTTCATCATTATCAAGCAATCAACCAATCAGTTTTGTTAAAAAAAGGAAGAAATACTTTTCCTTTGAAAATTTCCAATCCCCTCATGGCGAAAAAACCTGCAAATAGGGATAGTTGGCAGGTATGGAGTAAAATTGATAAAAAATACTAAATTGTTTTGATTATTTTAAAGACGTACTTAAAATCGTAAACTAAAATCTGCATTTTGTTATCGCAACACAATAGAATACTCCCAAAGGATACGATGAAGTAACATTTCAAAAACTAACATGATATTATTAAACATTGAGTTTAAACCGGATACTCAATTCTTACTTTTCAAACATAACTTATGGTTGTACTCATAAAATTTGTATATTGAAGCATATAAAAACTCCTTCGAAAGGATATGTTGACGTGAGATGTTCAAAAACTGAGTTATTTTGATATTTTTAAAGTTGAGTTTAAACAGCAGACTAAAAATCTTAGTTTTCAAAACTTTTTTGTTTTAAAATGCATTTAATTTGTACATAGCAATATTAAAAAGTTCTTTTAGAAGGATATATTGAAGCAAATTAAAAAAAAATGAATTGTTTAGGTCATTTTTAAGATTTCAGTTTAAACAGCATACTAAACATTTTACTTTTTAAACCTTATTTACGCTAAAAGTCATTAAAAGTACACACCTCTCTCGAAAGGATATGATGAAATATAACTAAATAAAAAAGAATCCTTTTAGTCATTTTAACAGACTTGAGTTTAAACTGCAGAAAAAAAATCTGGCTTTTCAACCCATATTTATAGTTAAAGTAATTAAATTTGTATATCGCAAAACAAGAAAAAAACTCCTCCGAAAGAACATGATTAGAAAAAGGATAATTTGTTTTGGTCATTTTTAAAAACCGAGATTACAATACAGACCAAGAATCCTTTTTTTTAAGATTTTTATTGTTAAAGTCCATGTTATTTTAAAATCGCAACATAAAAAGAATCTTTCAAAATGATATGAATGAGTTAAATTTTCAATAAACAAATTTGTTTTGGTCATTTTAAAAGTTAAAACTGCAGACAAGAAATCTTACTTGTTAAACTTTATTTATGTTAAACTCATTAGATTTGCATATTATAAAAAAACAAAAAATCCTTTGACAGGCTATGATGAAGCAAAATTGCATTGCTTTGGCAATTTTTCGTCTACTCAGCAATATATCGGCTATATCAAGACGAAAGGAAGTTTGTCATTAAATAATTAATTTAACAGAACGCGCTATGGGACGGGAAGAATCTGACTGCCACAGGAAATGCAGGATGGAATCGAAAGGAGCGGGTAGTTAATCCGTGTAGCCGATCACCTGCAGATTACTTAAACAGCTTGTTTAATGGACAGGAAATGTGGCATTTCTACAAAAAACGAGGGCCACAGTTGACATCCAATTCAAAAGACGGGTTGTATTCTTATTCATTCTGCTCAACGGACACCCAGTTTTTGAGGGATGTACCCCACAGTCTGGAGAACTGTTTCCTATTTCCATATTCCCGGGATGCCTCGGTGTCAGTCTCGTTTCGGAGTGGTCGCATCCCGGAAGCCGGAGATACCAGGTATACTTTCTATATCTTTGAGTTCCTAGGGGGCAAATGTGCACTTGGTCTAAGACGTAGTACATATGATCATGTCCTTGTTATTTTACTTATTTGTATTTGGCAACAGATTTGTTATTTTGAGATATCTATATGCTTCGATTCCTTGTTATAAGAGTCTGTCGGAGACTGAGTGCATTTACAGGTTAATCAAAATCAGATTATTTTTAATATTAATACAGAAAAAAATGTCAATTTAAAAGTACCTGGCTTGTTATCGGTATTTCAAAGTTGTTTTTTTTTGGACCCTATAATCAGCAAACCCCGTACTTAACATTTTTGACTTTATTTACTCTGGCATGACAAAATACCTTTAATTGATAAGAGATTTGCTTCAGGTAGTGTATGTTGGTAGCAACTTTGCTTACAGTTTTTCCGGTAGATTTGCATCTATTTTTTGTCTTTTTTATTTTTTTCTAGTGAATTTGCATCTATTTAGTCCTGTTACCATGAGATTTCGGCCCCTGTCGATTCGGTTCGTTAATATTGTTATAACCTCATTTGAGTTGTCGAAATGGGCATATGCAGAATCTAAATTAACAGTTACTTCGGTATTTTGTTATTTATTACCACTGGGTCGATGCCTTTGCTGGTGGACTGTTAATCTCCAAAAGTATTCACCATCCCAGTAGACAGTACTTCGGTGCCAGCCCGAAAACCAACTTTATTTTGGAACTTGAAATATCTAATTATACAAAATTTTGTTCAAAACTAAGGGGTATCTCCTTCTCGCATAGCTCTGCCCTTAGCTGGTTTTGGCTTGACTATTTATACCATATTGGTAATTTGTTCTCTTATTAGATTTTAAACATATTTTGGTATATTCATTTCTAAATGTTTTGATTTTATCTGCACTGAAGAGACATGAGTTGTCGAAATGCGCATATGCAGAATCTAAATTAACAGTAACTTCGGTATGTTGTTATTTATAAGTTAAAAATGTTCTTTTTAAGCTTTGCCATAGAAATGGCTTTAATGTTATAAAATGCACATTATTTCACACTTTCACACACTTCTCATATTAAAAGCATTCATGAAAGCTGCACGTGCCAATATTCGAGTTTTATTGATTGTTTATTAAATGTTTAAACAATGCGGTCTTCTTCACCAAAAATTTTAAAAACAAATATTGCACGTGTAGCTTTCTGTAGGAATGAAATGCTATTATAACAACTAAGTATTGTAGTAAGTTATTAATCCATTTAGTATATTGCAAAGAAAGCCATTTCTGAATGACAATATTGAACTTCATATTAGTAAGGATAAGACAATCAGCAAAAAATTTTAGATCATTTGATACGGATAGTTCTGTGACGGATACAGTAAATTCTAGGATAACAGTTGCGCCAGACTACTAGAAGGAAAGAAAAGATTAACTAGAAAACTGTAAGCTTAGCTCTCTAATATATATGTTACAGGGCAAATTGGAATCCAGGAGGATCCGGAATCCTCATAGGGCAAATTGGAATTCTGATTTCTCCTAGGACAAATTTGAATTCTGATTTGCCCTGGCCTTAATCCAGTGTAAATTGGAATTCCAATTTCTACTAGGACGAATTGAGATATCCAGATTTGCTCTAGGAGGATTCCGGATCCTACTGACTTATTATTAAAAAATGTATATAGTTAATGAACAACGTCTCAGTATAAGATACATGTGTAAGTACATAAAATTTTGTAACAGGTAACTAGTGCTTGCAAAAATTATTATTCCACTGCACATATATTTGGTCCCACTATTGATCTTTAACATGGGAACTATGCAATGAAAGTAAAAGATGTGCCAGATTCTAGACATAATTCCAGCAGGGATGCTGCTATCATCAACTATATACATGTATGCAAAACGCCAAATACCGCTGTGTTTGGCAAGAATCTGCACCGGAATTTGACGAAATCAAATCCCTATGATTGATCTGTCAAATACTGACTCTATCATCCTTCCATGTAGGATCTTTTAAAATATCAAACAAGTAACAGACTTTTCCAAAAATGGTATATTATACAGTTACTGTCTTTTGTTGAGGTAAATGTGCAGTGTTATTGACTTTTGGGAAAACAGATATTCACCGAGCCGCATGGCGAGGTGAATATCTGTTTTCCCAAAAGTCAATAACACTGCACATTTACCGAAACTAAAGACAGTAACTGTTTTATTCTATTATCCGATAAATACATAATAATTCTTTAGTTATCATGTATTATACCATACACCTAGAAATTTTCTATGGGTGACTTTGGACATTACATAAAATAAATGAAATATATACTTTTGAAAAAAATATTTTGTGGATAAGTAGAACAATAAATATATTTTAATTATAATCTTTACTCTCAGATTCTAGCTAACACCGAGTTTTCAACTTTTGACTTGCAGGAAATGTACATGTAAATCATATTGATAGAACTATACGTTATTTGTTTTCAAAGGAAATTTGAGATCCAAAATAATATGAAGTGAATGAACTCGTACTTGAAAAGTATTTGCTTGTAAATCGAAAAAAGGTTTGATATGTTCTGTGATACTAGTATGTGCCTTTTTCAAAGAACGATCAGTGTTATTTGCAACCTTTTAGTAATACTAGTATTTAGTAACCAATAAGATTTTTGAATTATTCTGCTGTCGCCATTTAGTTGTTCTGACGAGGCTTTAAACAACAGATGTTCGTTAAAAGAGTCAGCTTCGTCATTTATCTTTTTCCGATTGTTCCACACTGGTGGGAGGATGTGGAGAAGGGAGGGGATTGCAATTTTTATGCAACCAACGAACGTTCTTTAAAAACTTTATTCAAAAAAATATTTTTTTATCCGTAATAATGGATCTGTATAATGTGCGACGATTCTGCGATATGTGTTGTCGACATCCGAACCGTAGTGAGATTTTTTCCCAAAATATTGTGTGAACGACTTTACCAGTGTTCCGCTGGCTTTTTAAGTATTTTAAGTGTCTTGCGTTTTCCATATTTGTACCATTTTCCGCTGATCAATACAAGCGAATCGTCTTTTCTTTAGATGTAGCCATTCTGTTTCTAGTGATGCCGATGACGTTGTCACGCGACAATGTTACATAACAATATGATTGGACGATATAAAAACGGGATTTCCCTTTTTCTAAAAATATGTCGCATGTGACGTTTCCCGCGGTGAATATCCTTTTCATGGAGTGAATATCCTTTCTATCGAGTGAATATCCTTTTTTATTCATTTTAATGTCAATGCAATTTTTACCATTAGTATTTATATATTATAGAATAATAACAAAATATTTTACACAACACGATTTTATTGATTTAAAGTCTGTATGTCTTCAAAGTCTTAATTCTGTAGACTACTGCACTGATTGAGACTATGTGCTGCAATTGCAACAGTAAATACAAAACTGTATTAGAGGTTATTTTGACAAATTTCGTGATTTCTTTCAAAATTGATTGATTTTATTTTTCGCTGGACTGAAAAATTTGCCCTTCTCTCTCATTTACTGTCAAAGTCTCATATAAAATATTTTTTTACGGTATGGAATTTTCGCGACATCATAATAAAAGAGAATAAAGCAAAAATTAAGTCCTCGCGACAATAACCACTTATACAGTACTTTAAGGTGTTCATGTTGGAAAGCTAAAATTAATTGTCCCAGAAAATGTCACAAGAACAATTTGAAGAAATGTTGCAATAAATAGGTCTGGTTTAAGAAAAGATTATAAATATGTTGTACTTGTAACTGTTTAAATCTGCCAATACTGATTTAGTTTTCCATAAATCCTCCTAGCAATAATATCTAGTATGATTCTAGATCGTCCTAGAAAATCAGTAGGAATCAGAATCCTCCTAGGGCAAATCTGGATATCTTGATTTATCTTAGCAGAAATCGGAATTCCAATTTACACTGGATTACAGCCAGGGCAAATCAGAATTCCAATTTGTCCTAGGAGAAATCAGAATTCCAATTTACCCTAGGAGGATTCCGGATCCCCCTGGATTCCAATTTGCCCTGTAACATATACACACCTACTCCCCCAGAAATTAAGAATCAAGTTTTGAAAAAGAAGGTGCTCATCTACATTATGTCACAAAGGCTGTGTTAAGGTTCAATGAAAATATATATTCAGCGGTTTAGGAGGGAAAGGGGGTTAGAGATGGGTACTCCGTTGTAAAGTAATGGTTAAAATCCAAATCTTGCTACTAAAACCCCAAAAATCAATCAAATCAAATTATGAAATAACAGCTGCACATCTACATTTTGCAAGCGGGGGTAAAAAAAATGTAATTTATTGAAAAACAAATGATTGCTACAATTATCTTATAGGAAAATAATTATTGATACACAAAGAAAAATTCCCAAACAAAACGTAAACTAGACCTGAACGAAGCAAAACAATTGCAACGTCCAAAAATCACTAGTGCTGAAAAAGGAACGGTATACGACATAACAGAATCGGAAAACAGAAATTCTTTAAAACTGCAAGTATTGAAGAGTTAGAGAAAGCATTTAAGTGAAAGCATTTTAAATTTAAAGCAGCATGCAACAATAGTTGTGATCATGGACAGGGCATGCCCCGAAAGCATATGATTAGTTATTAACCTACATTTGCAGAAGGTAACTTAAAACATGCAAATTGGGGTAAAACTGGGAATGAAAAACAGTTAAAATATATAGAATCTATATACAAGAAGGAATTAAGACGGACTGACAACACAAAATTAATTTACTAAATCGGGATCAGTATTAAATTGATAGGAACACCTAGCACAAAATTTAATGGTCCATATAATAAACATCTTTTAAAGCAGAAGATATTAAGGTCATGTCAAGTAAAGTTTCCATTCAAACCGGCGCTCGGGCCGTCTTGAACTTACCATAAGGTATGAGCGAAGCTCATTGTTGAAGGCCTCATTGTGACTTCAAGATGAAGAACAACAATAAAAGCGTTGTTTCATCGCTTTGTTTTACCATGAATTTCAGTGTAGACCTTGTCTCATGTACATCTACTCCATATCCCTTCATGGCTTATTTAAGAATGTATATATTTTATGCGCACTTTCTTTCAAAGAGAATAACCATATGTTAATGAAAAGGAATGTATGACTGTTGAAATCAAAACAGTATATGAAATACCTTTAATTTTCACTTTGAATACCTAGAAAGAACGTTTCATTGAACCATGAAAGTTGAAAAGCAAAAATGTAACTAACTGAACGATTGCAGAACTGTATCATCCTACTTATTTGTGACAATAGTCATGTGTTACAGAGAATTGGCCATCTTGGGAAGTAATTATTTTACATTTTACAATACCGTATAATGGGTAATTTTCGCGAGGTTTTATTTTTCGTTATATTCGCTAGGTTTCAGGAAACGCGAAAATTAAAACTCGCAAAATAAAAATCAATATATTTTATACCCGTGTGTCTTTCACAACATTTTTTATTCGCGAAATTGATGACTGCAAAGATTAAATACCCTTCTTTTGGGAACGAATCGCGACATTTTGCAACCGCGAAAAATACCGGTATTCGGTAGCTAGTACATACAAGCTTACTTCAATCTTATAAAATGCTATCAGGGAATGTTTAGTAGACAGTAACAAAAGGTATTTCAGGGAAAAAGACTATAATTGAATAATTCTTTTTTATATATATGATGATTTGTAGACTAACAATTAAAATACTGCTTTCAAGACTTGAATTGTTAAAACAAACAATGAAAGAATATTTAGTAAAGGTATGAATTAATTGATTATTCTTACTTGAAGATGTTCGCTGGTCAATCTGAAAATCAAAAGACTTTCAAGTAAAAGTAATTTTTAGTTAGAAAACTGAAAAAAAATAATTCAAGTGAATTGACAGGTTGTCGATGTCATTTTTATACCACGCCACACGAAGTGGCGAGGTTTTATGTGATACCCTCAGTCGTGTGTCCTTACGTCCCCCAAAAGGTTTCCGAGTGATAACTTGTGAACGAAATAACGTAAGGTCTTCAAACTTGGTGACTTCAAGATGAAGAACAACAATAAAAGCGTTGTTCCTTTGCTTGTTTTTTACCATGTATTTGTAGAGACTTTGTTTCATGTGCATTTACTCCATATCCTTTTATTCACCATGTAAGTTGTTTCCCTATAAAACTTAAGTCAGGTTCGATTTTGGGTTCAGAGGTCCAAGGGGTTC
>MJUU01006061.1:18460-52590 GCA_002080025.1 Modiolus philippinarum | reverse complement strand
ATATTCTGATTCATCAATTTTAATACCATTTATATTTGGGTTATTCTTCAAAGCAGCACTCATAAGTTCTAAGGACAAAATAAATAAATAAGGGGACAATGGGTCCCCTTGACGCACACCTCTTTTAATATCAAAAAATTCAGAGCAGTGTCCATTATTAATAATGCTACTTTGAGCACCTGAATACATTGTCTTAATCCAGTTACAGAAAACTGGACCAAAGCCAAAAAATTCAAGCGTTTTATTCATAAATGACCATTCAAGAGAATCAAATGCCTTTTCAAAATCTAACAGTACAAGTAACCCTGGGATATCTTCCTTTTCTGTTTTTTCTATCAAATCATAAATAAGTCTTGTACACTCTCCAATGTATCTGCCCTTAATAAAACCTTGCTGTGTTTCACTTATAATGTCATTAAGAAAGGGTTTAATTCTATTTGCAAGAGAGGCAGATGCTATTTTTGCATCTACATTTAAAAGTGTTATTGGTCTCCAGTTTTTTAAAAGATATATATTTTTTCCTTCTTTAGGTAAACATGTTATAAGACCCTGTGTCTGACTTACCGAAAGAAATCCTTGTTCTAAGCTGTAGTTAAATGATTTAACAATGAAGTCCCCAAGATCTGCCCAGAAAAATTTGTAGAATTCAGTAGTAAATCCATCTAAACCAGGAGATTTCCCATTTTTCATATTCTTTAAAGAAAAGAGGCAAATTAAGAGCAAAAACAGTGTTTTTGTGCAAATTTCTGCAATTTTTTGCAAAAATACTTTCTTAATCTTTACCTTATTTCATGTCATAATGATTTTCCTATGTAAACATATTGTGTACATTACTGGGACTTTAGTGGTGAATCACTATGAACTCTGCTGACATGTATGGTGAAGTAGGTTATCAGCTTCATAGACTGCTTAATGTTAAAATATTAGTAAATAAAGCCTTTAGTGATCAGTTGATGAAATGAACCTGAATGGATTTGAACGGAACTTGGCATTAATGATGCTTATGAGGTGCTGACTATGATATATATATTTAAACCATTGTTGTGACGTCATCTATTGTATTAACCGTGGATTCTTTTTAAAGAACCCACGGCTTACCCTCTATTGTTTTCTCCAATTCAAAGTTTAAAAACGCCCTGGGGAAATGTATGTTTACTGCATTTCACTGCGAACTGATTGTCCGATCAAGCGAAGGTTTTCACCCGACCGAGGAAACGTTTTGGACCACATGCTAGGAAATTTGTTACTTGTTGGGCGAGTTTTTTTTTCTAATGATCAACGCGAGGGCTAGATTATTTTTTTAACCCAGGTGCTAGTGTCGGAGATTTTCTTAGCATAGACAGGGGCCAGAAATCCCAGCCCAACCCCCGAAAATCCAATGGTCCGTGCTTTACTGGGTCGTTTAAACTAACCTCAGTCATGTATATTGTACATGTTGTATGGTAATTTATATTTCCTTCAAGTACAACTAGATTCAAAATAAATATCTGATAAATACGCGGAAATGTTCTATTTAAATTCGATCTTTTCTTCACAACATCAAACAAATAATTTTATAATCTTTTATGAGTTCCCTCCAGTTATCAGTGTTAGTTCAAAATATATCTGCATCCAAATGTGGTGAAAAGCACAGTCCAGGCGCAGAACCAGGCAATTAGAAAAGAGGGGGTCCAATTAGAAATGAAAGGAATTTGGCGAGCAAAGCGAGACGCGAAAATTTTTGGGGGTATTTTTAAACAAAACATCAGGAACTTCATAAAAAAAATCATGATTGTCCAGAAAAATGGGGGGTTCCACTCAAAATTTTGAGAAGCAACTAGATGAGAATCTATGAATTATCTTTTCATGACATTATCTTAGAGTTTTATGTATGATCTGTATTAATGACACATAAATTGCCGAAAGTAACCAAATGAAAAGAAGCGAAATGTTATGAAAACATTGACAATTACGTAGTCTTATTTTACAGTTCTTCAACTTATTTTAAAATTCACTAAATTAGAATTAAAGGTAACTGTCATTTATTTGTCAAGTCGTGACAATGTACCCTGAATATGATATTTTTAATAATTTGTTCTAATATACTTATTTTGTTCAATTTGAAAAAAGGTCACTAGTGCTAGGGGGAAGTGCTCTTTTGACCTTCGCTTGATCTGCCACTGATTAAAATTTTTTGATGAATTCTTTTCATTCTGTTTCCATTGAAAAAGTCTTTTTATGATGGAACTTTATCAATAAGTAATATAATAGACGTTTCAAATACGTACAGCTCAGTGAATGGTCATTTTGTCAATTTTCTTCCTTTATTTCTTTTTTTTGGGGGGGATAAAGATTCTATATACAATTAAACATCATGTTTCTTTTCTTTTTATATTTTTGTTTATTTATTTCCAATAAGAAAAGTGACTCGATTAAACAAATATAACAAAAGAATATTCTCTTCTTTCCCCTGCAATTTCCTCGTGCAAGTATTACCCTGGGGTTAAAAATATTAAAATGTGTTTTGACAGAAAGTATTTCATTATACAGATAAAACTTACGTTATTCTCTCTTTTTAGTTCTTCTTTGATGAGGTTAAGAGGTTCAACACTATTCACCGACATTTTACTACTGAATTTAATGCCCTTTCGATTCACTTTGAAAAATACAAATACCACAATTGAAGTTTATCTGAGTATTAGATATCGGTTAAACTTAGACTTTTAGAACAACTTCATCCATATAATTCTTCTTTGATACTGAGTGAACTTTCGTTCATAAAGACATATATAGTACGAAAATAACAATGCAGTAATTAGATAGGCCATAATCCTTTTAATCTCTTGATTACATAAATGTCTCAACAATGGTTTAAGTAAGAGAAACAATGGCCAAGTGTGAATTCATGATAAACAATCCACTCGCCTCCGGCTCGTGGATTCTTTTTCATGAATTCACACTTGGCCATTGTATCTCCTTTACGTATTGTGACTTTTATGCCTAAATGTCATCCAACATGGCCATCTGCAGGAAACTTAATTTATTACTCGACTGTATGGAAAGAGCATACAAAGAATTTTTTATCTGAAACAACTTGGCTAGTCACAATGTATCTTAGATGGTCCCATTCAAAACAGATGTCCTTCAAGTCTGCACCTTATGCAAATTGGCTACCAATGGGAAACAAAGTTTAATATAGGAGTACATTCAAAGATTTTCTTCTTTAAAACCATTTGGCCAGTTGTCAATAAACTTTGGCACAATACTTAATTTTCTTTAAAATTGTGTCATGCAGATCCATCAATTATCCAAGATGGCATGCAATAGGGAAAATAGTTAAATTAAAGTTGGATCATATAAATGTTTAGTTACATAGTTTGAAAATGAGACCCTTTAACATATAAGTTGATTTGAAGTTATGTATTGGCCATGGTCCAGGTGAGCGATACAGGCTCTTGAGAGCCTCTTGTCACATTTTCATCTTCTCCTCTGAAACCACTGAAGCAAATTCAACCAAACTTTACAGGAATAATGTACTAAACATGCTAAAGGTCCTTAACAAATATTGCTTATTTTGTTCCGATTCGACAAAAAGCATGGCCCCCAGCACAGAACTTAGGTTTAATATGGGACCCTGTGGGAAAAATTACATTTTCATCTATGCTCTGAAACCACTGAAGCAAATTCAACCAAACTTTACAGGAATGATGTACTAATGGTCCTTAACAAAGATTGCTCATTTTGTTCCGATTCGAAAAAAAACATGGCTGCCAGCACGGAACATAGTTTAACATTGGACCCTATGGGAAAAATACATTTTCATCTTCTCCTCTGAAACCGCTGATGCACATTCAGCCAAACTTTACAGGAATGATGTACTAAAGGTACTTTGCTCATTTCATTTAGATCCAATAAAAAATACATTTTCATCTCCTGTTCTGAAACCACTGAAGAAAATTCAACCAGACTTTACAGGAATGATGAACTGAAGGTTCTGAACAAAGATTGCTTATTTCGTTCCGATCAGTTAAAAAAAATATGGCCTCCAGCACGGAACATAATTTAACATTGGACCTTGTGGGGAAAATCACATTTTCATCTTCTGCTCTGAAACCACTGAAGCAAATTCAACCAATCTTTACAGGAATGATGTACTATAGTCCTTAACAAAGATTGCTCATTTTGTTCCAATCCACTAAAAAACATGGCCGCAAGCATGGACCTCATAAGAAAATCACATTTTCAACTTGTCCTCTGAAGCAAATCCAAAGGTCCTTAACAAAGATTGCTTTTTATAATGCGATCTGATAAAAAAAAACATGGCCACAAGCACCGAACATAGTTTAACATTGGACCTTATGGGGAAAATCACATTTTCATCGTCTCCTCTGAAAGCACCGAAGCAAATTCAACCAAACTTTACAGGAATTATGTACTAAAAGTCCTTAACAAAGATTGCTCATTTTGTTCGGATCCGACAAAAAACATGGCGGCCAGCGCTGAAGTAAGTGAGAACTGAACCGTCAATCCAAGGTTTAACATTGGACCCTATGGGGAAAATCACATTTTCATCTTCTCCTCTGAAACCGCTGATGCACATTCAACCAAACTTCACAGGAATGATGTACTAAAGTTACTTTGCTCATTTCATTTAGATCCAATAAAAAAATGGTCGCCAGTGCAGAACATAGTTTAACATTGGAGCCTGGTATAAGAAAACCATCCTTTTTTGTCTCGCCCAGGACGACAGACATAGGCGTCCAAAGTACGACGACAGCAATGGCGTTAACTTTTACTTAATACAGGATATATTGAAAATCCTTTGATGTAGGAACATCATATTTGGTCCAGTGGTAGAACTAATCAAGTGCTACCTGACGGACATAAAATCATGTGACCTTGACCTCGATTGCACAGTCTAGTGGCCACGTTAAGTTTTTCTGCTTAAGTCCATTTTTCAATAACTAGATGTGGTAGGTTGATAATATTTGATATGTAGGTTGGTCTTGGTTAGTACATGTCAGTCTGGCAGGTAACTTTTGTCCTTGACCTCAATTTCATGGTTGAGTGGCCATGTTAAGATTCTCTGCTTAAGTCCATTCCTCAAAAACTAGAAGTGGTAGGTTGATAATATCTGGTATGTATGTTGGTCTTGGGTAGTACATGTCAGTCTGGCAGGTAACTTTTGTCCTTGACCTTAATTTCATGGTTGAGTGGCCATGTTAAGTTTCTGTGCTTAAATCCATTTCTCAATAACTAGAAGTGGTAAGTTCTGATAAGTTCACTGAGATTTCACATAAATTTAGAGGACAAGCAGGGACGGGCGAGACATCTTTTAGGGTCATCACTTGTATCATCTTCTCTGAAACTATTCAAGCAAATTTAAGTAAATGTATAGACGGTCCTTTCCTAAAATTACCCATTTCAATAGGATCAGGAAAAAAAAACTTGGGTTCTAATGGTAAACACAGCTAAACATTAGACCCCATTGGAAATAAACATCATTTTTGGACATGCATGGCATAGAAGTATTTTGTCAGGTGAGTGATACAGGCTCAGTCTCTGAGCCTCTAGTGTAATTGAAGGCAGAAATGAGTGTCTCAAATACCAGTTAGTGGGAATGACTTGATTCCTGACCTATTGAGTGACTATATTCCTCTTAAAAACAAACTACTTAATATTAACTTGAAGTTTACCTATTACTTTTCCAACATTACAACTCTTTACTTTAATTGATGTATAATGCTTAACCTGGATTGCTAAAAATTGTTCTGATATAAATCACTTGTCAAAAGTTAACAGGAACAAATCATATTAATTGGGATCCTGACTCAATATTCTCTTTACCGCAAGCGGCTTCCGGTTCGGGAGACAGGTCACCAGCATTTAATCTGATTCAAATTTGAATTTCAACATTCGGAATGTCTCTAAATTTACGTAGGATCTGAGGTCATGTATTGTTATTCTGAAATATAGGTATGTGATGTAATATCCGGTGTTATTGTAAACAAACACAGATGATTGAGATGAACTTGGTTTTAAAATGGATTTCAGTGCTACTTATGGCAATAACTTAGAAAAAAATGATTAATCAATTCAATAGCTGGACAAGAAAAGCAGTCAGCTGTTTTATTTAAATTGTATACAGTCTATCTTGATGTAGTTGAAAGAAACAAGTAAAATGCAAGTTCAATTTTTTGTAATCAAGATGGCAATTTATACAGCCAATCAATTTTTGTAAGGATCATAGCTGATGACCTGGGATTATATTTGAAGTGAAGCTTGCGTAAAGGAAAATATTTTCCCAGGGTACCAGGTTACAAATCATATTTGATAATTGAGATGTAACAATCAAATTATGTCAATGTTAGACCTAATAAAATGTAAAAATCTCAGTCACAAATTGCAAGACTTTCAGTATACTCTTACTTTATTACCATTGATGCCTCATATCCTTCAATTCATAGTCATTTGTAAGTGTGTTTTCTATCCATCTGAGGATCATGATAAAAATTTAGCCCTTTAGATCTACATTTCATTTTATAGGGGTACATTAGAGCTTAGTATCGTAAGGAATCTCCAGATATGATACGTATCCTGATATCTGCTTGCAATATGATACTATCACGATACATATCATGGTATTGTAAATCTTGTTTTCTTGACATAAATTCAGCCGATATCAAGACTATGAATTGCATTATACAATTGTTTTAATATCTGAACCATGTATCTGTCATAATTGTCATTAAATATTATTAATTGTATCGATATATAAGCCGTGGGAGCATTCACAATGACAACTTTGTATATTTACGAGTTCCGCCATATTGGCGCTAATAAAACGCTGATCTGATTGGGTGCAGTTGTATAAAACAAAGCCGTTTTCGGTATCGTGATTCCGGACAAACGATACGATACGGGAATCGTCATCACTTTGGATCGATATAATCGATTCATCGATGAATCGTTACCCTTCTATAGTACATGTACTAACAATTCAAAGTTTAAAGTGCCTAACAGCTATTGCAATCACTTAGTTCCATCATCTATCTGTATGCCTGTTATCCCTCTGTTAGCTTTTCACATTTTCATCAACTCCTCTGAAACACTTGACTAAGAAAAAAATCAACCATACAAAATTATGTTTGGAAGGTCCTCTATAAAGATTGCTCATTTTGTAATGATCCAACAAAAAACATGGACCTTAGTTAAACATTGATCCTATTGGAAAAACATCATTTTCATCATCTGTCCTGAAACTAGACCGTTCCAGAATTATAAAGGGAAGGTCCTTCAAAAAGATTGCTCATATCAGTAAGATTTCACTAAAAATATGGCCATCAGCACAGAGCATAGTTGTCTCGCCCGCGACGAAAGTCGCGGAAAGCGAGACATATGCGTACAAAGTATGGCGGCGACGGCGTAAACTTTCATGTTAAGTTTTTGTGATTAGGTCACTTTCTCAGTAACTTATAAGTGGTAGGTCAATGATATTTGGTATATAGGTTGGTCTTGAGTAGTACATGACAGTCTGCCATATGGCTTTTGTCTGTGACCTCAATTTCACGGTCCAATGAGCATGTTAAGTTTTTGTGCTTAGTTTAGTTTCTCAGTAACTATAAGTGATAGGTCAATGGTATTTGGTATGTAGGTTGGTCTTAGGTAGTACATGACAGTATGTCATATGGCTTTTGTCCTTGACCTCAATTTCACGGTCTAGTGAGCATGTTAAGTTTTTGTGATTAGGTCATTTTCTCAGTAACTATAAGTGGTAGGTGAATGATTTTGGAATATAGGTTGGTTTTGATTAGTACATGGGAGTCTGCTATATGGCTTTTGTCTGTGACCTCAATTTCAGGGTCCAATGAACATGTTAAGTTTTTTGTGCTTAGTTTAGTTTCTCAGTAACTATAAGTGGTGTTTCAATGATATATGGTATGTAGGTTGGTCTTGGGTAGTACATGACAGTATGTCATATGGCTATTGTCCTTGACCTCAATTTCACGGTCTAGTGAGCATGTTAAGTTTTTGTGATTTGATCATTTTCTCAGTAACTATAAGTGGTAGGTCAATGACATTTTGTTTATATGTTAGTCTTGCATAGTACATGACAGTCTGCTGTATGGTTAATGACTGTGACCTCAATTTCATGGTCCAGTGATCATGTTAAGTTTCCTAGTATCTATTAATGTAAGTTCAATAATATTTGGCATGTGGGTTTGTCTTAGATGGAAGATGACAGCCTGCTATTTTGCTTTAGCCCTTGACCTCATTTTCATGGTTTAGTGAACATGTTTGGTTTATCAGTATCTACCAGTGGTAGGTCATTAATTTTTGGAATTTTGGTTTTGGGTGTCAGATATGTGACAGTCTGCTATATTGCTTTTGTCAGTTAATCTAATTTCACAGTCTAGTGAACATGTTAAGTTTTCTGATTTAGGCAGTTTGAGTTTTCACATCAATTTTGTGATCAAGCAGGGATGGGCGAGACATCAATTTGGGTCCACACTTGTTTAATATAGGACCTTGTGGGAAAACTACATCAGTACATGCTATTACGCTTCATTGTCAGGTATGTGATTCAGGCTCAGTCTCTTATCCCTGGTTGTATATGTAGTCTTTCCATTCTGTGTTCAAAATGAACCCTATATGCAGGTGGATGACCAACATAAATTTGTAAAATGTAATATATATAAAAATAAGGACAACCATTAATACCTAATTCTATAAAAAAATAATAAAATAAAAATAAACAAGCAGGAGACATAAACTTAAAATAAAAGGGGAAAATAAAACATGGACAACCATGACCTGATTCGTCAAAAGTAAAAAAAATAACACAAGCAGGTGACAAAAACTGATTCAAAATGTCATGATGATAGATAGGATAAAAATTTTTTTTTTACATTTACAGGACGAGTGTTGTCACAGAATATCCCAGAAGATATACACAAGCTTGGAAAGTCTGCAGTAGAGGAATACAGACGATTGCTAAAGACGGAAGTTCATAAACAAAGAACAGTACATCTTATCATCATAGGTTCAAAAAACTCTGGAAAGACTTCTGTATGGTGTAATCTGCTTGGTATAAAACAAGAGGAAATAAATCCTGGTTTACTTCATAAATATTGTGTGAGAATGCAGGATGGAAAATGTAGTGTTAAAGGTTTGTTTGATATGATAGATTACCGTTATTCTGATTTCATATAGACCCAGAGTACTTCAGCTTTGTAGTGTTCCAAATACATTGATAGGCCTTTACAGTTTAACAGTAATCATAATTGATAGATGTATTCCACACTGTAAACCTGGAAACTTTTGCAGTAGTTTTATTTTCACAATTTTCGCATTTGGAATTGAAGTATGTAAATAAAACGGTGTGAATATACGTCTATTATTGAAGTTAATGGTCAAAAATTTGGTTGCTGCGAAATAAAGACAGTGCATAAATTTCCAAGTTTACAGTATATATTAAATCGTGCTTAACAGTTTTATTATAAGTCATTGAATGTTTGCTTTAATAGGAAAAAGAAGTAAAACGGAGAATGTGTCAAAGAGACAACGACCCAAAGAGGAGTAATAACAACTCAAATAATAACAACTTTAATGAATGTTTGTTAT
Organism: Modiolus philippinarum; assembly: GCA_002080025.1. Classification (NCBI taxonomy): domain Eukaryota; kingdom Metazoa; phylum Mollusca; class Bivalvia; order Mytilida; family Modiolidae; genus Modiolus; species Modiolus philippinarum. Next base: position 42,987 of record MJUU01006061.1, on the reverse strand, counting down.
TTTCTCTTGTTAGTAAAAATTTGTATTTGTATACCCTGTAACATCATTAAAGTTTTGTTTGAAGACATTATTTTATGTCTCCTTTGGTTGTAAAATGATATATTTCTGTTTGCAGAATTTTCTGAATGTAAGATAAACAGTATAATTAGATCTATGATGAAGTCTGTAAAGACAGAAGATGTTGAGGAGGAGGTTATAGATGTTATTGTTAGAGAGATACCAGGACAGTTAGAATACTGTGCAGCATTAGCACCATTTGTATCCAGACATGCCATCTTTATCTTGACAACAGATCTGAACAAGAAGTTGTATACTGAAAATAAACCAAAAACTTTTAGTAATCTTGAGTTAGAGAGAGAACCAAAGTTTAGTCTGAATGAAAATGGTGGTAAGTTCATAATTGTCTGAATTTAAATATAGTTATTTTTTCCTACTACATCTCCTTCAAATCAACAATTATTGTCATATGCGACAAGTGATCGTACATTTTGTAGGTCATTTAGCTCACCTTTCTTAGCCAGGTTCAGCTCTGCCATCACTTGGTGTCAAGTGTCCCTCCAGCAGTAACTTAGCATTCAGGGATCTTCTCTAAAACTGTTGATCACAATAGTCTATTGGTGGTTTCTTTGAAATTGTGTACTGCAGTTTTGTACCTGACAGATTGCTTTTCTTCTGGATCTCATCTCAGAATGATTGATCTGTCGATTGAAAGCTTAACTCTTTGTTCAGATCATGAACTTAGTAAATATTTATAGTTTCCATAATGAGTTGGAAATGCTGGAGTTATGTAATTTCAAAATATAATCAACAAGCATTTGGTGAGTTTGTTATATTTGAAATTACATAACCAGAGTTGATATCCAGAGATATACAATTCTTTCGAGTTGTTAAAAGTATTTCTCATATGATTTTCATAAATTAATGCATTGAATTTTTATTGCAAAACTGCTGTTCTGTGTTTACTTTCTTCTGACTTTAATCGCTAACAATGAGATCTCACAGTAGTCTAATAGACAAGTCATTGAAGTGAAAGCACACCATGCGTGATGTTTTACTTGGCGCTCGACCAATGAAATTCCAGTAAAAGGGACTCAAATAGTAACGTCTAACTGCAGCTTCAAAGTCTCATATTATATGTATACAAAATAACTGTTCATGTTAGAGATAGATAATAAAGGTGAATCATAAAAGAATAATAAATAAACCTGCCTCTGAAAATCACCTTCAACTTTGACCACTGTCACCAAAATCAATTGTTTTATGTGCTGCAGTCACACTATTATGTACTTTATTTAGCTTTTCATTTTATTTTAGAGTTAATTAGAAACTGGATCAACATCATCCACAGTTTAAAACCAGCCAAACAAGATCCATCAACACACTTGATCCTACAACCTTCTATTGTTTTAGTGGGAACTCACAAGGATAAATTTACATACATGGTATGTAATTAAATTATTAGATTTATGCTAATGGATCACTGAATGGTCAAGGTAGAGTCAAGTTTTAACCCTAAAATTAATTTTGATGAAAGAAGAAATGTTTTGATTCTTAGTGAAAAACAAATTCCTAGTGAATACTATTAAGCAACAACCAAAAAATAATAAATATAGAATACATGCCAATATAAGGATCACACATAGAGACAAAATATACATGATGACAAAACAAATAGAATATAGTATAAACATCAGGAAAAATAAAGCTCTAACAGTGTTACCCCCTAAAAAAGAAGTATCATCAGTAGATATGTAAGGGTCTGTCCCCACACGTGGCCCAGTATCTCAGCTGGTTAATATATGGTGTTTAGAAAGGTCTGTTTGGTAGCAGATTGGTTAATATAATTTTCTAATCCTCAGACAAAACCATAAAAAGTCCATGGTACATCTTACTTCTCTTACCCTCATACAGTACCAAGGTCAAAGTTTGAAAAAAACATCTGTTAATCTCTTAAGTATAAATAACCATTACAGGGACAAATCTGTACCACAAACATCATCGATGAAGACAAAACTAAAATATATCAGTGTGATTCATAAGACAACACACAATGCAGTATGTAAATGCAGAATAATCTCAGAACAACTTTTTGTTTTGCTAGTCCACACCGATTATAATATGTCCAGAAAGTGAAATTTTAGATAGCTAATAGGCTAAAGACTTCAGTTTTTAGAGGCCAAGAACTTGCTTTGCTAGTTTCAGATGTTAGGTGAGTGACTAACAGCACATACTGCAAAACAAAACAAAAATACAAAAACAAAAACAAAATATTGAAATTTTGAATGCAACAAGAGAGATAACTCTTGTAAAAAAATTTGCTTCTCTGAAATTTTTAGGTTTATCCTGTCCTTGTACATTTCACAAAACTACTTTATTGGAGTAAATTGTCTCTTTTTGGTTATAATAAAAACTTGCTTTACATTAAAGAGAATGATTATTGAAAGTATCTTGAGAAATATCATTTTCCTACCATATTGGTAGCATTTTGAAATGGCCATATGCGGAAGCTAAATTAACAGTAACCTCAGTATAAAGTAATTTGATCATTTAAAAAAAATCACTGTTTATTTAAATTTCAGAAGCCTGAATTCTTGGACAGGAAACTAAAGACCGATGTGTATAACTGTGTATATGACAAGAAGTCTGTAATCAGTAAACATGTATTACACAGCTGTGTTCTGACAAATCAGGAAACTCAGTCTGAGGAGATACAAAAACTTCAGGATGTACTAATGAAGGAATCCAGTGAGGGCAGTTATGATGAAGTTCCTGTTCGATATTACTGGTTTGAGGAGATATTGTTAGATCAAAGGAGTAAAACATTTGTCATGTCGTTTGATGAAGTGGTACAGTTAGGAAAACAACATGGTTATCCAGTAACAGATAAACAAGAGTTTCGTTCATTCTTATCACACCAACACAAAGTGAGGAATATCATCTACTGGGAAGATATACTAGAATATATAATTATAACCCCAGTCTGGCTGTATGGTATTATTACAGATTTGATTTCTAGATTTCAAAAAGAGGAAAACTTGGATTCAGACTATGGAAAAAAGGGTCAAATTACAAAAGATGAAGTCAAAAACTACATAAAGAGAAATGACAAGAGTCAATCAGCTATCGGTGGACTAGATACAATTGACATCCTGCAGAAATATGATATCATTGCCACGATAAACATAAAATCACTAGGATATGATAAACTGTATGTTCCGTTTGTAATCCCTGAGATTTACACAGCTGACGTTGTCACCATGTTTGAAATGGATCGTAGAAATAAAACATCATTTCTGTCCTTCAGCTTCGACTTTTTACCAGCGGCTCTTATTCATCATATAATGATCAGATTGACAGAAAACTACCATGTATGTGACGTACCGTCACACAAAGGGGAAGTTGCAATATATTACAATACATTGGTGCTAGATTATAACCCACATAAAAATCAAAAACTTTACTTTTTATCTTTAAAACAGGAGTTATTGTTTCAAATCTGGAGTTATGGAGTACAGCAAATCTCTGAGTGTTTCGAAGATTTACGTGTGAAGATTGAAGATATAATCACTATATATACAGCTAGACACAAAATGAATTTGAATTTTAAACACAAATTAAAATGTCCAGATTCTAGACATGCTGTAACAGATGCATGGGATGTAGTATTTGACAAACCAGACAAGACATACTATTGCCGTGATCACAGAATAATCCATGAAGATCTGTATTCTGTTTGGTTTACCAGAACTCAGGAGGTAAGGAAGAAACCGTTTTGTTTGGTTTACAAGAACTTAGGAGGTACGGAAGGAACTATTTTCTAAGAATTTCATGCTCAACATGAACAAATAAAGGGACATGGAGTAAATATACATGGGACAAAATCACTATTAACACATGGTAAGACCAAGCAAATGGAACAACACTTTCATTGTTGTTCTTCATCTTAAAGTCACCATGAGGCCTTCAACAAAGAGCAAACACTACTACATCCTAGTAAGTTTAAGACGGTCCAGCATCGGTTTGAATGAAATTCACTTCAATGCTAAATGTTGCTACATCAATGTTTCCTTTTTGTCGTGGATGTGGGGTTGTCAACAAGTATAACATAAAGGGCAAAGTACTCTTACAAACACTATCATCCCTTGCATGACAAAGGGACCAATACACAATTCAACATATAAATGATCACAGGGCACTCATCGAGTTGATTGTTTGAAAACTTGGCAAGTAAAATCGGGAGATGTTGGAAATATATATATATATACAGATGGCCAGAAAAATAGTTCAATTTTTACAAAACAAGGAAGCCAAATGTTGAATTTTTATAGTGCATTCATATGAGAAATTCTCAAATGAACAAGTACACCATAAATAAAAAGAGCATACACCTAAAGCACAGGGAATCTTTTTTAAGGACTCAACAAGAATCTTTGATGTTACATATCACTATTGTTACAAACTACTTGCAACTTGGCTCAACAGTCTGTTGGTAGTGGGGGTCATTGAAAAGTTCCTTCACAGACCCCCATGTCTTTTTTAGCTCACCTGGCCTTAAAGGCCATATGAGCTATTGCCATCACTTGGTGTCAGTCGGCATCCGTTCTTCGTCTGTTCGTAGTAAACTTTTTCAAAAATCTGCTCCTCTGAAACCGTTAGCCCAATTTAAACCAAAGTTGGCCTGAATCATTACCAGGGTATCAAGATTCACAATTTTACCAGGGTATCAAGATTCACAATTGTGTTCGATTAGTCCGAGGACCAAACAACATGGCTGCCGTTAGTAAAAATAGCACATAGGGGTAAATTTGCTGCTTTTGGCAAATTACCCCAAAACTATTACAGATATCAAAAATCTGACATGGGGTGAAAGTGATCAGCATGACAAGATCTACCTGCCCTTCAATTTTGCAGGAAATTCGAAAACCCTGTCTACGAGTTATTGCCCTTTTTCTGCGAAATTTTCAAAATTTTGATATTTTTTATTTTTTATCAAAAAAACTTTAACAGCAAAAATGTTCAGCATATCAAGATCTACCAACCTAGAAATTTTGAAGAAAATCTGAATACATATAGAGGAGTTATTGCCCATTATTAGTCAAATTTTTTTGTAACTTTATTTATTTTGCCTTGCATTTCAATAAAGATTTGAGATAAAGGTTAAGATTTAAAGCAGAAATGTTTAGTATGTCAAGGACTACATTTTATCTTCATGGTGGAAGTTGTGGACCTCATCCAAGATGGCCGCTAGCAGGGAACTTAGTTTAGCATTGGCCCCTATGGGTAAACACATTCAAAGATCTTCTCCTCTGAGACTACTTGTCCAATCGAAATCATACTTCGTCACAACTGTCCTTAGTTGGTCCCCTTTAAAAAATGTGTCCAGCAAGTCCCCATCAGATCCTAGATGGCCACCAGCTGGGGAACATTGTTTAACATTGGACCCTATGGGAAAATGCACTCAAAGATCATCTCCTCTGACACAGTGGGCTAATACATCTAGGTTTATTATCACACTAGAAAATGAGACCCTTTATCATTGAGGTTATTGTCTATGCTAGCTTTGGACCAGGTGAGCTACAGGCTCATGAGAGCATCTAGTTCTGGAACAGCCCTGAGTCAGTTGGAACCATATTTAGCCACAATAATCCTTGGGTGGTCCCCTGGAGAGAAGGTGTTTTTCGGGTCAGTGGTGAATATCTAAGATGGCTGCCAGTGTGGAACAAAGTTTTGAAATTGGACCCTCTAGGAAAGCTCATTCAAAGATCTTCTCCTCTGAAACTACTGAGCCAATTGAAACCAAATTGGCCACAATAGTCTTTGATAGGTCTCCTGTAGAACAGGTGTTTTTCAAGTCAGTGCTGAATATCCTAGATGGCCTTGAATTTGGAGCAGAGTTCTAACATTGATCCCAACAACCTGATGGGAAAACACAATCAAAGATCTTCTCCTCTATAATTGTTGAGCCAATTGAAAACCAAACTTGGCTACAATAGTCCTTTGGTTGTCCCCTGCATTCACATTAACACTTTATCCAAGATGGCTGCCAGAGGTAAGCATAGTTTAACATTGGACCCTGTGGGACACACTTACAACGGTCTTCTCTATTCATATTAAAAAAACTTTAACTATGGACTCTTTGACTCATTCAATGGCCAGGTGAGCGATACAGGCTCTTGAGAGCCTCTTGTTTATTTTTTATTTAGAAATCCATATTTGTAAGGTCAAGTGTACAACAGAAACTGGACTTCACAACAGGTAAGTGTATCAGATTGTAAAATACATTTATTTTACCCACATGCCGTATTGATAGTTGTCATTTTAGATATTCATGTTAAACATGTTAAAGAACGTTTGGTCTTAAATAGAATATCAAATTTAACATATAAAATTTATACATGTATGAATATTAGATTCTTTAATATCTTACAAGATAATTTTAGTATTTATTACATACTTAGTAAAGTTAATGGCATTTTTGTATGTTAATATGACTGGAAGTGAATTGTTGATATTTACACACCCCAGGAAAATAAACAGTTATTTTACAGGGCCATGAAAATAACTGTTTATTTTCCAAGGGTATAAAAATATCGTCTGTTTATTTCCGGTCATATTTATATATATAATAGGTTGTAGAAAGTATGTAATAAATATTTAATAAATGAGCACTTTCATATTGACCTAGTTATCATCCCTTGACCTATATTGGCTCTTGACTTCGTTCTATGCAAATATGGGGAGTCTCAGAATGATAAGTAGACCAATATGGAAATGCCCATGCATTAATCTGTATGTATGTCATAGAATATGGTTGTTACAATATTTTTTTTATTCTGTTTAACAGTCATATGATATCAGTTTTAAACATTTTGAGTTTTTGGTTTTCCAAACATTTAGATTTTATCTGCACTGAAGAGACATAAGTTGTCAAAATGCGCATATGCAGAATTTAAATTCACAGTAACTTCGGTATTTAGTTATTATGATAACCGTGCATTATTTTGTTGGTCAGAATCTGTAGATACCTCTCACTGACATAATTTCAGTTCGACAAATATTCATACATGTATGAGCTGAGACAACATTCTATATTATTATATTTATAAACCAAAACATTTATGCCTGTGATTGTTGGCATAACACAATTCTTTCCAAACCTTTTCATGTCATATACTTAAGAAATAATCCATTGCAGGTATATGATTATAGTCATTTAACCATGGGCTGGGCCTTTATTCAATTTAACCCAGAGTGTTAGCAAGGGGTTAAATTTATGAATATAAAACCCAGCCCATGGTTAAATTACCAAAATTATATATCTGCCATAAATTATTTCGATTTTATTATGACAGAAAATGGAATTTTAAATTTTGAAGCAACCTAAGAGAAAGTGGATTTCCTGGTCTCCATTGCCTGATTACTTTCTTTGTTTATGACATCACAATACACAAAATCTGACATTTTCAGGCAGATACAAATTCTAAATCTGAATTGAAAACTAAACAAAACCTATTTACCTGTGTGAAAGGAATGATTTAGTTCTAAAATGTTCTTAACCATTATATCCTTCATGAACTGAGATGGATGAAATTAAAAACAAGGTTGGTTTGCATCATGTTTACTCTTATTCCAATATCATTTGCGTATGTGCATTGTATGAGGTTATTGAGTATTATACTGTTTGACAAATAACAAGAGCCATGTTAGAATTTAAAAATAAAAGTCAATCAAGGAGAATTAACTACAATAGACTAATACCAGAGCAAAAATCTACATTTGGGAAAATTCTATAATAAAACATAAAAAAACGTTGCAGTTCATGTGCAAGTTAACACAAAAGGAGACAATATGACAAAGATAAAACACAAAAATTAACACAACATGCCACAAAACTAAAGCACCAATAGTCAGATTCCACAAAAACTGATGTATCATAAGGTTCTCTAGAAGGGTAAGCATGATATCATAGTTAGCAGTTCCTCTGTATTAACTTGCAGAGCAGATTGTAAAATGACAAACTAGTTGTAATTCTATTATCAGATTGTTGAAGATTTTAATGTAGGTTAAGATTGTTGTGCACAGATTTTATCTTTTTACTTCAGACAAATGCACCATTATATTATCTAAAACTAATTATGAGGTCACAGAGGGTTCAAAGGTCACTTTACAATGTCAGGTGAAGTCCATAATGAAATCTGCTACAGTAACATGGATAAGATTACTGGGAGGAAAAGAAATGAAAATAACATCACATAGAGGAGTGAAATACAGTGGAGGAACATCAGTCAATCCTTCTCTTACAATCTACCATGTAACACAGGAAGATAGGGGAGTGTACTGGTGTGAGGCTGTAGATAGTAACGGCGTGACCAGAAGTGAACAGATTCTAGTTGAAGTCATCACTGGTAATTCTATATATCAAAATGCATTTTTATGCCCAAGTCAATAAAAACATGTGGGTTTAATGTCATGTTTGTCTTGTGTGAGGGCATGTCATCCTCTATCATATATTTTTAGCTCACATGGTAAGCTTTTGCCATCACTTGGTGTCTGTTGGCCTTTGTAAACTTTTCAATTTAAGATCATCTCCTCTGAAACAACCCAGCCAATTGGAACCGAACTTGGTCACAGTAGTCCTTTGGTGGTCCCCTTTAGAGTTTATAACTTTTATACGACCACAAAAAAATTTGAGGTTGTATAATGGTATGGTGCTGTTGTCGTTGTCGTCGACACTTATGTTTTTTGTCAATAACTTAATTCAAATTGATCAATCCTTATGAAATTTTAAAATAGTGTTTCTTGGCACAAAAGGAAGGCTAGGCTTGGTTTTGGTCATTCTGGTCCCTCTCTTTATAAAAAAGGGGCCAAAAAGGGCAAAATTGGGTGTTTTCACATATATGGCTGTAGAATTTTTATTATTTATCAGATTTTGGTGGGGTTTTTACAGTGTCCTCCTCTGGAAATTTCCAGTCAGTAGTATGTCAATGGATTTCAAATCGCATGTACCATTCACGAATAAATGGGGTCCAAAAGGGGCCAATCTCAAATAATTTTATTTTTTATGCCCCCAGATCGAGGATCGGGGGGGGGGGGGCATATTGTTTTTGTCCTGTCTGTCTGTCTGTCTGTTTGTCTATGCGTCTGAAACTTTAACCTTGGCTATAACTTTTAAACTATATAAGGTAGACTTTTGATACTTGGCATGTGTATAGGTCTAGTCGAGGGGAACATAACTATGCCCAAAAAAAAATTAGGTCAGGTCAAAGGTCAAGGTCACAGAGGTTAAAATGGGGAAAAATTGGCTGTTTTCACATATTTGACTGTAGAATCCTTATTATTTATCGTATTGAGATGGGGTTTGCTTTATGTTATTGCTTATAAAATTGCGCAACTGGAGTATGTCAACAAAATTGAGTTAGCATTTATCGTTTTTGAGAAACAAGAGGCCCAAAGGGGGATAAATGGAAAAAAATGAATTTTTCAATTTTTTGTCAGATCTTGATGCAGTGTTTTTCTATAAGTTTCTTAAAGCATGTTTTAACAGATACTTTTAACAATTAAAACCATTTCAATAAACAAGAGGCCCAAAGGGGCTTCATCTGTTTTAGAATAAAGGGGTAAAATTGGGTGTTTTATGGTAATAAACAACTTTTGAACTATGTAAGATAGACTTTTAATACTTAGCAAGTGTATAAGTCTTGTCAAGAGGAACATAAATATGCAAAAAACAGGGTTAAAGGTCAAGGTCATAGGGGTCAGAAAGGGGTAAAATCGGGTATTTTCATATGTTTTACTGTAGAATCTGGGGGCATATGTAGTGTTTCACAAACACATCTTGTTTATTTCTTGTCTGATTTGATGCAGTTTTTATACGACGGCAAAAAGATTTGAGGTCGTATTATGGTATGGCGCTGTCGTCATTGTCGTTGTCGTCGTCGTTCGTGTCATCATCTTTAGACACATTTGTTTTTGGCCAATAACTTAATTCCAGTTGATCAATCCTTATGAAATTTTAACACAATGTTCCTTGACACAAAATGAAGACTTTGAATGGTTTTGGATTTTGCGGCCCATCCCGTTTTAAAAAAAGGGGCCAAAAAGGGCAAAATTGGATGTTTTTACATAATTGGCTGTAGAATTGTTATTATATATCAGATTTTGATGGGGTTTCTTTCAGTGTGCTTCTTAGGAAATTTCCAATCAGTAGTGTATCAACAGATTTCACGTCGCATGTACCGTTCATGAGATAAATGGGGCCCAAAAGGGGCAAATCTCAAAAAATTTATTTTTTTATTTCTAGTCCGATTTTAATGCAGTTTTTTTCAATAGATTGCTTATGAAAAATTAACATAACGCTGAACTATTAGAATTTTGATAACTTGTTCCCTTTCTGAGCTGTGAGGGGCCAAACGGAGCCAAAATTGCAAATGTGCATTATACGTTAAATTTTTATTTTTCATCGGTTTTCGATGGGATTTTTTATACGACCGCAAAAATTTGGCGTTGTATAATGGTATGGTGCTGTCGTTGTCGTTGGTGTCTTCTGTTTTTTGTCAATAACTCCAGTTCTAGTTGATCAATCCTTTCCAAATTTAACACAATGTTCCTTAGCTCGAAAGGAAGGCTTGGATATGTTTTTGATATTGTGGCCCTCCTGTATTCAAAAAAGGGGCCAAAAAGGGACAGATTTGGTGTTTTCATATATTGGGCTGTAGAATCTTTATTATTTATCAGAATTTGATGGGGTTTCTGTCTGTGTACTCCTAAGAAAATTTCCAATTTGGAGTATGTCAACGGATTTCACATCGGATGTACCGTTCATGAGATAAATGGGGCACAAAAGGGGCAAAATCTCAAAAATATTAATTTCTTACTTTTTGTCCAATTTAGATGCAATTTTTTGCAATGGGTTCCTTATGATAAATAAACATAGTGCTTAACAATTAGATTTTTGATAATTTGTTTCTTTTCAGAGCTATAAGGGGCCAAAAGGGGTCAAAATTGCAAATGTGCATATCGCCTAAATTTTTAAATTTTTTTATCGGATTTTGATGTGATTTTTTTTCTTTGGATTCTTTTTGTTGTAAGCTTTCAGTACTAAATCAGCAGATTTAGGATATCCCTTAACATTTTTGAGCTGTTTGGGTCAAAGGGGCTAAAATTGCAATTTTTCAAAAACTGTAAAATCTTTATTTGTCATCGGATTTCAATGGGATTTTTTTCTTAGGATTCCTCTTGTTGTAAGCTTTTGGCAGTATGACAACAAAAATTGTGTATCTCTTACCGCTTCTGAGCTAAAAGGGGTCAAAGGGCCAAAATTGCAATTTTTTCAAAATATGCAAAATCTTTATTTTTCGTCGGAATTTCAATGGGATTTTTAGTTCGCCTCAACGAAGTTGAGGGGGACTATTGGAGTACCCCCAGCGTCCGCGTCCCGGTCCACGTCCATGTCTTTGTCCACATCCACATTTGGGTATATATCTTGGTAACTATGCAGGGTGGGGTCACCAAACTTTACATGCAGGTGCATCTTGGGCTATCTCACAGTCTCCTAGAAAATTAGGTCTCTCTGACCTATATTTTGCCCTCGAGTGGCTTGCATTTGAATTTACATCCAAGTTCATATCTCAGTAACTATACATTGTATGGTCATCTAACCTTGCACATGCATGCATCCCATTAACCCACATTTCTGCTTGACCGACTTACATTCAAGTTTATGTCCGAGTTCAGATCTCAGTCACTGTACATGGTAGGATCATCTAACCTTGCACATGCATGCATCCCTGATGGTAGGTCAGCATCCAGGCAAAATTAGGTCACTTTGACCTACATTTTCCGCTTGACTGACTTACATTCAAGTTTAGGTCCGAGTTCAGATCTCGGTCACTGTATTTGGTAAGATCATCTAACCTTGCTTATGCATGCATATCTGATGGTAGGTCAGCATCCAGGCAAATAAGGTCACTTTGACCTACATTTTCCGCTTGAGTGACTTACATTCAAGTTTATGTCCGAGTTCAGATCTTGGTCAATGTACATGGTACAATCCTCTAACCTTGCCCCTGCATGCATCTCTGATGGTAGATCAGCATCCAGGCAAAATTAGGTCACTTTGACCTACGTTTTCAGCTTGAATGACTTGCATTCAAGTTTATGTCTGAGTTCAGATCTCGGTCACTGTACATGATACAATCCTCTTACCTTGCCCATGCATGCATCTCTGATTGTAGGTCAGCATCCAGGTAAATTTAGGTCACTTTGACCTACATTTTCCGCTTGACTGACTTACATTCAAGTTATGTCCGAGTCCAGATCTCAGTCAATGTACATGGTAGGATCATCTAACCTTGCACATGCATGCATATCTGATTGTAGGTCAGCATCTAGGCAAAATTGGGTCACTTTGACCTACATTTTCCGCTTGACTGACTTACATTTAAGTTTAGGTCCGAGTTCAGATCTTGGTCACTGTACATTGTAGGATCATCTAACCTTGCACATGCATGGATCTCTGATGGTAATTCAGCATCCAGGCAAAATTTCATCACTTTGACCTACATTTTCTGCTTGACTGACTTACATCTGAGTTTACATCCGAGTTGATATCTCAAGTCACTGTACATGGTAGGATCATCTAACTTTGCACATGCATGTCTCTCTCATGGTAGGTCAGCATCCAGGCAAAATTAAGTCAGTTTGACCTACATTTTCCACTTGACTGACTTACATTTGAGTTTACATCCGAGTTGATATCTCAGTCGCTGTACATGGTAGGATCATCTAACCTTGCACATGCATGCATCTCTGATTGTAGGTCAGCATCCAGGCAAAATTTGGTCAAGTTCTTGTCAGGAATCAGATCTCGGGTACTGTACATAGTAGGATCATCTTGCATGTGTGCATGTGCATGCAGTTTTGATAGTATGTCAGTATCCAGGCAAAATTTGGTTGCTGCGACAACATGCCATAACGAGGCGAACTTTGTAATCCTTGATTACCTATGTTTTTTAGCTCACCTGGCCTTAAAGGCCATGTGAGCTTTTGCCATCACTATGCGTCCGTCGTCTGTCTGTCAACAATTTAAAAAATCTTCTCCTCTGAAACCACTGGGCCAAATGTAACCAAACTTGGCCTGAATCATCACCAGAGTATGGCTTCTCAAAATTGTGTTCGATTAGGCGGTAGGTCAAACAACATGGCCGCTGTTGCAAAAAATAGAACATAGGGGTAAATTGCAGTTTTTGGCCAATAACTTGAAAACCGTTACAGATATCAAAAATCTGACATGATCAGCATGGCCAGATCTACCTGCCCTGCAATTTTGAAGAAAATCTGAAAACCCATCTCGGAGTTATAGCCCTTTTCCGTTAAATTTTCAAAATTTTTGCATTTTTTATTTTTTATTTCAAAAAGTGTAACAGATAGAGGTAAAGTGTAAATTGCAAAAATGTTCAGCATATCAAGGTCTACCCACCTTGAAATTTTGAAGAAAATCCATAAACCCTTGTAGGAGTAATTGCCCTTTTTTCACCGAATTTTTTAAATTTTCGTATTTTACATCTTTTATTTCCAAAACTATAGAAGATGAAGGTCAAGTGTAAACTGATGAAATCTTTGCCATGCTGTGGCGACTTCAAAACTGATGTTGAAGGTGTAATGCAACTAATTCCGTCTCCCATTGCCTCCCATGTTAAATTGCACATGTTTCTGTGCTCGTAGAATTTTTATCTGAAGTTCAAATAAAATGACACATGTCTCTTCTGAAAGACACATCTTTTGGTAAACCCTCATGAAAAAATCAACCGACCTTAACTGTAATATAAGAAAAAACTGGTTCCCGGAAGGTCACAACCCAGGGATAGGTACTTCCTGTCTGTGTTTTCACAAGAAAAATACCTCCGCTTTCAACTTTGATAAAATCTTTAATTTTCATCAAAATCTTATAAATTTAGGCTTAAAAGATTCACTATTGAATGCCATTTCAATTCAATTCATAATGATTCGCCAACATTTTTAATCTACGACGCTATTAACACTTCTTTGGAACTATGTCGTCTCAAATAAGGACTATATTCACATATGTGCCTGACTGGGATCCAAATTAGTTGTGTTACACCTATAACAGAAAAAATCTCTCTCCAATGCTCTCGTGTGTGTATATTTTTCATCTTTGGTGTGTCTGCAAGAAAACTACAACATTATTTTATCCATAAGTCTATATTTACAAAATTTATAGACAAATTTGAAAACCGTGCTTCCAGTGCTTTTGCACTTTGATTTAACAAAATCCCGACTACTGTGCTAAAAGACCTTGAAACTGTTAAAAACGGCTATTTGGACCTTTTTAGCGCGTCTGGCTTACAGGAAGTAATTTAATAAACGATATGAAATTGTTTAAAACATGTGCCTTGTGTTCTTTGTTGTTGTGAAGGATGGTAACAATAGGCCGGGTACCCCCCCTTTTCATGAAAATGCAAATATCTGTGAATCTGCTAACAATCTGCCAAACTTTTATCAGAAAATGATTTCATTTAGTGAATCCAATGTAATTTAGTGTATTGATATGCATTTCAGACGTTTATATCCAATTAAAAATAAACGGGGATGGTTTATTAGATTCGTATCTGTGCAAAGCAAATCGTAGACTTGTCGTGATTTGCACCAGAAATCCAGTTTAAATTTTTAAGACTATTGCAAAATGTCTATCTATTTTGCTTAAACATTCTTTGATCATCATTCTAAAGCAACATGATAGTAAAGAAACAACGAAACAATACTATTTTCCGAACTTTTCCCTGTCCTCATTCACTGTTATACAAAATCCGGAAATCTATTACGTAACAGATATTTTGAGACCTAAATGTGGTTTCACAAACGATTTTGTCATAAAATCAGTTATATTTTTACAACATTGATCGAACTGGAACGTTTTTCAGTTAAATTAACAGTATTGGAAAAAAAAAAATTGTCTTATTTTTTTGTAAAAGGTGTAACACAACTAATTCCGTCTCCCATTGCCTCCCATGTTAAATTGCATGTGTTTCTGCATTCGTAGAATTTTTATCTGAAGTTCAAATAAAATGACACAAGTCTCTTCTGAAAGACACATCTTTCAGTAAACCCTCATGAAAAAATCAACCGACCTTAACTGTAATATAAGAAAAAACTGGTTCCCAGAAGGTCACAACCCAGGGATAGGTACTTCCTGTCTGTGTTTTCACGGGAAAAATACCTCCGCTTTCAACTTTGATAAAATTTTAATTTTCATCGAAATCGTATAAATTTAGGCTTAAAAGATTCACTATTGAATGCCTTTTCAATTCAATTCATAATGATTCGCCAACATTTTTAATCTAGGACGTTATTAACACTTCTTTGGAACTATGTCATCTCAAATAAGGACTATATTCACAAATGTGCCTGACTGGGTTCCGAATTAGTTGTGTTACACCTTGAAAATTGTTCCTTGACCGCCATTTTCAAAATGGCTGCCCCCAAAAAGGCGGGAAAATTCAACATTGTCTGATTTCAATGAAATTTGGTTTCCAAATAGATATTGATGTTGCGACTTCAAAACCGGTGTTGAAAATTGTTCGTTGACAGCCATTTTCAAAATGGCTGCCTAAAAAGGCGGGAAAATTCAACATTGTCCGATTTCATTGAAATTTGGTTTCAAAATAGCTATTGATGTTGCGACTTCAAAGCCGGTGTAGAAAATTGTTTGTTGACCACCATTTTCAAAATGGCTGCCAAAAAAAAGGTGGGAAAATTCAACATTGTCCGATTTCAATGACATTTGGTTTCCAAATAAGTCTTGATGTCCCAACCACAAAACTGATGTTAAAAATTTTTCTTGACCGCCATTTTCAAAATGGCTGCCCAAAAAGGCGGGAAAATTCAACATTGTCCCATTTCAATGAAATTTGGTTTCCAAATAGATATTGATGTTGCGACTTGAAAACCGATATTGAAAATTGTTTGTTGACTGCCATTTACAAATGATGTCTCGACTTCAAAACTGGTGTCAAAAGTGGTCCTTAGCAAGAATGTTTTTTGTCAAAAAAAGCCCAACAAAGAAATATAGTAAAACATGATCAGACTTTAAAAACAGTTCAAGATATTGGAGGTGTTCAAGCTACAGTTTTAGAAACTGAAGATCAACTGTATTACTTACTATGTTTCCTTGATTAAGGCAACTGAAAGCCAGGTGAGCGATACAGGCTCCTGGGAGCCTCTGGTCTTTGGATTGCTCTTGTTGTAAGCTTTTGGTGGTATGTCAACAGATTTTGTGTAACTCCTACTATTTCTGAGCTTTAAGGGGCTAAAAGGACTAATTTTTATGTTCCATCAGCCTACTTTGTGTCCAGCTAACTGCTGTGTCAAGCATTTTACTGTGTCCACAGTAACTTTAAAATACACTTGCTCATATTTCAGTGGTCGAAAAGCTGTGGTTGTATTATGCTGCGCTTGGCGTAGCCCTTTATTTTCAATGAATTCCTTATAAAAAATAAATATGTGCTTTTGTATTAGATTTTTGATTAATTGTTTTGTTTTGAAGCTATAAGGATCCAAATGGGGCCAAAATGGCAAATGTTCATATTATGCAAAATTTTTATATTTCATTGGATTTTGATGGGATTTTTAGTTTGCCTCAACGAAGTTGAGGAGGACTATTGGAGTACCCCCGGCATCCGTGTACGCGTCCGCGTCCGCATTTAGGTATATAAGAAATATATAGGGACAGTTCAGGTCGCATTTGAGGTGGTGGTGCTGTTGTGGTGCTGGAACTGACGTAGACCGGAAGTCACGTGACCGGTTGTTGACATATTTTTACTGCGCATGCGCAACCGGAAGTAGCCCTATTGGAAGCGCTATACGGGCCTATTGACCGGAAATGACGTGTTGGAACAACACGCGACCCTGCAGGGGTCATGTATGACCTTAGTCCATAACACATGCACAACCGGAAGTGGCCCTATTAGAGGCCCTATACGGCCATGTTAACCGGAAATGGTGGGTTAAAAGAGTGCTAGACCCCGCAGGGGTCATGTATGACCTTACTACAGTGTACATGTGCGACCGGAAGTGGGCGTAGCCCATGGCGTATACCGGAAGTAGGTGTGTATCTACTGTAAGTAGCCATGTTAACCGGAAATGCCGTATTGGAACAACACGTGACCCCGCAGGTGTGTTGTGTGACCTTACAACAGTGTACATGCGCGACCGGAAGTGGGCGTAGCCCATGTGTTAACCGGAAGTGGTCTTAATTGAAGCCCTTATCGGTCATTGTGATAGGAAGTCACATATGTTCCCAAGTCGGAACGACTCGGACATCGTCAATCAGTCATTGTATTTATGTGGGTGTCTTCTATCAGGTCCGCGTTCATCAAAGGGACATAACTCTTGGGAATTCCCGCGCTTTTTTATNCAAAGTAAGATTACCTTCACATGACTCCTTTTGATCATCAGTTAATTTAACATTGTGATCAAAGAATGAATTATCACTGCAGTCCAACCTTCTACTTAAGTAAAGATTATTAAAGAATTTTTTTTCGCGGCAATTTTGTTTATTCTAAGGGAGAAAACTCTTGAGATTACCCGTGTTTTTTAGTTGCTAAGCAAATTGTTGGTTGCTAGGTGTCTTCTATCAGGTTTGTGTTCTTTAAGGGAGATAACTCTTGCTAGTATTTTTCCTGTGCCTTTTTAAGTTATTGATTTTGTCCCAGACTTAGGCGACGTGTTTTATGATACTACTATGATACTAGTAATAAGTAGTGCTCTGTCTGTAGCACAAGAGAAATACATGGTACCGCTCAGAACAAATAATGAATTTATCTAATGTTAGAGATAGAGCACTACTTATACTACTACTATGGTTAGGGTTAGTGCTATATTAAGGTTTAGGGTTAAATTATGGTAAGGTTAGGGTTAGGGTTAGATTATAGATAGGATTAGGGTTATATCAAAGTTAGGGTTAGAGTTAGGGTTAGGTTATAGGTAGGGTTAAGGTTAGATTACAGATAGGGTTAGGGTTGGATTATAGATAGGATTAGGGTTAGAGTTATGGTTAGGTTATAGATAGGGTTAGGCTTATATCATAGCTAGGGTTAGATTATAGATAGGGTTAGGGTTTGATTATGACAAAGAGTATTAGTATATTGCATTTTTTTTTGGTCATTTCTAAGCTGGCAGCAGCAGCAGCAGCAGCCATATCCAAATGTGTAGAAGCAGCAGCAGCAGCAACAATATAGTGAAATGAGCACACGAACACAGCCAAAACCATACTAGTAAACCACTCGTGAGTCAGTCTTGTGAACGTATTAAAGATGGACATTTTACAAAATGAAACTGTACTTAAAGTTTCGCTTATTATAATTTTCTCATTCGGTCAACGAATCACGAGGGGTGAAGACCTCTGGAATGTACCATTGCGATAGTTGTAATTATCATTCCAACCGACAGTTCAGTCTTCGACGTCACAAACAATTGGTTCATAATATAAAGCAAGAGATGGACAGACAGCAAGATAAAGAAACGGAGTCTGACATATCCGAGGAAAGCAATGCTACTGAAGAACCAGAGTATGCTATGGATGAAGAATCTAATAGAAGAGAAACACGTTGTGAATCACCATGGGATATAGTAGTAACCAAAGCCAGGAAGTGTAATCAGTCCGAATACCAACAAAGGGTTGAAGAATACATTGAAGATGAACATGAAGAAGACAAGGCACGCCAACTTGCATTTGAAGACCTGTACGAGGACTACAAAGACAAGATGAGGGACGTTTATCTACAGGGCATATTCTGGAATGCAAATATGCGGAAAGTCCCAGTGCATAGAAAGATCAAGAAGACGGTTCAACACTTGAAAGAAGAAGACTATGACACAAGAGAAGCTTGGAATTATGCTTTAGATAAGAGGAGATATCTTTTTAATGAAGTATTGGATTCATATGGCCCACCACCGACCGAAGACAACGAAACCACGTAAAGCAAACAAAAAGCGAAGACAGTTGGGTTTGGGAGGAAGGGGGAAAGCTGCCTATCCTTTGGATAGCCAGTCACAAGCCTGGTGAAACGCAGAGTGACCCTTCATGGATTTAAGTACAGTTTCATTTTGTAAAATGTCTATCTTTCATATGTTCACAAGACTGACTCACGAGTGGTTTGGTTATTTGTTCTCCATCAGATTTTACACGTTTTGGTTAATGGACTTCCAAATGTTTTGGTTTTATCTGCACTGATGAGACATAAGTTGTCGAAATGCGCATATGCAGAAAATAAATTAACAGTAGCTTCGGTATTTTGTTATTTACTAGTATGGTTTTGGCTGTGTTCGTGTGCTCATTTCACTATATTGCTGCTGCTGCTGCTGCTTCTACACATTTGGATATGGCTGCTGCTGCTGCTGCCAGCTTAGAAATGACCAAAAAAAAATGCAATATACTAATACTCTTTGTCATAATCAAACCCTAACCCTATCTATAACCTAACCCTAACTTTGATATAACCCTAATCCTATCTATAATCTAACCCTAACCCTAACCTTACCATAATTTAACACTAAACCTTAATATAGCACTAACCCTAACCATAGTAGTAGTATAAGTAGTGCTCTATCTCTAACATTAGATAAATTCATTATTTGTTCTGAGCGGTACCATGTATTTCTCTTGTGCTACAGACAGAGCACTACTTATTACTAGGTATCATAGTAGTATCATAAAACACGTCGCCTAAGTCTCGGACAAAATCAATAACTTAAAAAGGCACAGGAAAAATACTAGCAAGAGTTATCTCCCTTAAAGAATGCAAACCTGATAGAAGACACCTAGCAACCAACAATTTACGTAGCAACTAAAAAACACGGGTAATCCCAAGACTTTTCCCCCTTAGAAAAAACAAAATGGCCGCGATGAATGCGGACATGATAGAAGACCCCACAGATAAAAAAGCGCGGGAATTCCCAAGAGTTATGTCCCTTTGATGAACGCGGACCTGATAGAAGACACCCACATAAATACAATGACTGATTGACGATGTCCGAGTCGTTCCGACTTGGGAACATATCCGACTTCCCATCACAATGACCGATTAGGGCTTCAATTAAGACCACTTCGGGTCGCGCATGTACACTGTTGTAAGGTCACACAACACCCCTGCAGGGTCACGTGTTGTTCCAATACGGCATTTCCGGTTAACATGGCTACTTACAGTAGATACACACCTACTTCCGGTATACGCCATTTGCTACGCCCACTTCCGGTCACGCATGTACACTGTAGTAAGGTCATACATGACCCCTGCGGGGTCTAGCACTCTTTTAACCCACCATTTCCGGTTAACATGGCTGTATAGGGCCTCTAATAGGGCCACTTCTGGTTGCGCATGCGTTATGGACTAAGGTCATACATGACCCTTGCGGGGTCGCGTGTTGTTCCAACACGTCATTTCCGGTCAATAGGCCCGTATAGCGCTTCCAATAGGGCTACTTCCGGTTGCGCATGCGCAGTAGAAACATGTCAACAACTGGTCACGTGACTTCTGGTCTACGTCACTTCCGGCACCACCACAGCACCACCACCTCAAATGCGACCTGAACTGTCCCTATATACTACTTATATATCTTGGTAACTATGTAGGGTAGGGTCATCAAACTTTGTGTACAGATGCATCCTGGGCTATTTCACAGCCTCCAAGAAAATTAGGTCTCTTTGACCTATATTTTCCGCTTGACTGGCTTTCATTTAATTTTAGGTCTGAGTTGATATCTCAGTAACTGTATATGGTTGGATCATCTAACCTTACATGTGCATGCATCTTTGGGGGTAGGTCAGCATTCAGGCAAAATTAGGTTACTTTGACCTATATTTTCAGCATGATCGACTTACATTCAAGTTTACATCCGAGTTCAGATCTCCGAGTTCAGATCTAAGTAACTGTACATGGTACAATCATCTAACCTTGCATGTGCATGCATCTTTGGTGATAGGTCAGCATCCAGGCAAAGTCAGGTCACTTTGACCTATATTTTCCGCATGAGTGACTTACATTCAAGTTTACATCCGAGTTCAGATCTAAGTAACTGTACATTGTAGGATTATCTAACCTTGCATGTGCATGCATCTTGGGGGGTAGGTCAGCATCCAGGCAAAATTAGGTCACTTTGACCAATATTTTCCACATGAGTGACTTACATTCAAGTTACGTCCGAGTGCAGATCTAAGTAACTGTACATGGTACAATCATCTACACCCCCTGATTCGTTTAAGTTGTCTTATTTATCGTTCGTTTTTCGTTTTCCGTTCGTTCGTGTATCGTTTTTGGTTCGTTTGTGTATCGTTTTCCGTTCCTTTGCGTTGATGGTTCGTTTGCACGATAAATGCGTTCGTTCGTTCATGCAAGGAATCAAACAATTGAAAACAAAATAATAAAATTTGATTGGTAACTGTAAAATACTAGTTAGTTTGTCTGGACGAATGCCGCTATCGTTCGTTCGTCTGCACGAACGCTAGTATCGTGCGTTTGTTTGTGCGTAAGTTCATCATCACGATCCCTGTTATCGTGCACCTATGATTTCGCAGTACATTATTTATAGTTACTTTCTCAATTCGTCTAGTTCATATTTTTTATTTACTTTGATCGCAGTTTTGTACCTTCGCATTAAAGCTTCACCTACTGAATGGGTTGCCTGAATTAAACTGCAAAGCTTCATATAAAAAATTTGACGTCTTTAAGAGACTGTTCACGATATCAAACACCAAACAACACCATCTGCATGTTCGGTCAACGTTTAAAATTTATAAACAAAAAACTTCTTAGAAACAAACTATTTGTGTCAATAATAACATAAGTACAGATTTTATGTATCATCTGGGACTAATATAACAGTTATACTAGTCCCGGGTAATATTAAATATTAACCATTCAGAAAGCCGAGGCAAATATTAAATTGGAATTCCATACTTTAGTCAGCAGTTGGAAACTTTTGACTTCTTTTAAAAGCAAATATAGAATTACGAAAATGAAGTCCACTTTGGCCGAAGTATACTTACTGTCAAAAAATTTCTATATGTTGTTTTGCGTACATTTTTTTTGTACATGTAGTCAACTGAATAGCTATATGAAATGAAAATCCCCCGATTATTAAAAAAAGAAAAGAAAATAAGGAAAAAACGTCACAGGTGAAGAACCAGTATATTTATACTATTACTATTTTCACACTTTAAAATAATAACTTTGTGTATGGATTTCGATATTTGATATTATCTGCACTGATGAGAGAATAATGAGACATAAGTACATCGGCAAACGAATACCGAAGCAAGAAAAGGAAAGGGGAAATTCTAAAATCATAAATCTAACATCACGGCAATTCACAAAAACACGGATTGAGACAGTATGACAAAGACAAAACAAATTAACAAAAAAGAACAAGAACGCCACAAAACTAAAGCACTAGCAGTGTGAACCCCTATAAAAACTGAGGTATCATCAGGTGCTCCGGAAGGGTAAGCATGATCTGCTCNGTCACACTTCCAGTGAAAAGTCCAGTTTTGTCACAGTCGGTGTCTTCCCAAAAATATCTGTTCTCATTTGTGAAACAGAAACATTGTAATGGTCTGTCAAATCGTGGTGACGACCGTAAAACTTCTGTAGTGACAATTGCAACAGTGACTGAACATACCCTTGATGTATAAGTTTTTGAGACAGTAATTTCGCTCTGTTGACAAAATTGCTGTACAAACTACAGGCACGTTGAAATGAAGTTGTTGAAATGGTCATATGCAGAATATAAATTTGAGTAATTTCGTACTTTGTTTCCACATATACACATCCATTTTAGGAACTTCCCGTTCTGCCATGCAGGTTCAAACATGGTATTACCAGATAACCTTCTTTACTGAATCAATCATACACTTTCCTTGGTGTTTTTTCCATGGATAAAATGCCTGTTACAACAACATATCTATAAACAATCTTATCTATAAACAATCTTTGTAAAAAACAAATAAATCTGTCTTTGCAGAACTTTGACACAGTTCATACAATTTAAAAAAAAAGTTCGTAGCTGTCATGAAATAAACACGGAACACTTTATATTTTTAACCCCTTTGAAAAGGTGACAGATCAATACGGGACTTTCGAGATAGGAACTCTCGTGTAATTGAAGGCGGAAACTATCTCCTCAAATACCAGTGAGAAGTATAATCGGAATCCAGTCCTATTGAATATAAATATATACCACCAAAAACAAACTATTTATTAAATTGAAGTGTACTTATAATTTGTCCTGCATGAAAATTATTTAACTAAATTTTAATTGACGAAAAACAATTAATCTGAAGCGCTACAAATCGATTAAATATAAATCACCCTTCATTAATTAGTGATTCCATCCCAAGGTATTGATGTATTGATTTTTTCGCATAATACACAAAAATGTTGTCGGAATTAACACGACTCAAAATTCCCTTATAAACTTGAGCGAGGATGAGTAAAATACAGGGGTTTGTGGTAATTATAAGAATTCATAAACTATGTGTTGGCGACTTTGCAATTACACAATTTATTTTACTGAATTGCATAAATGACATTGAGAAAATCAACAAAAAACAGGAAAAAAAACTGACAAAATTAACAAAATGTAATTATATAATAGTTACTTATATAGAGAGAATTATTACAAGATATAGACTGCCCAAGGGATAGCGATGTGGACTGACACCTTGATAATGCCCGAGCCGTAGGCGAAGGTATTATCGAGATGTCAGTCCATATCGCTATCCCAAGGGCAGTCTATAGCGTGATAATTCTCTCTATATAAGTAACTATTGTGTTTATTTTATTGAAGAACATTTACATTTTATTTTTCATCAGTCGAAACCCTGTCCTGTTTAAAGTCACTCACATAAAATATACGATATTTTTTTTTCTATCTTCCTTTTTACAATGAAAATGTCAAACAACCAATCTTTAAATTAAACAAAACAATTTGTTCTTTAACTAGTACTCTACACAACAGTCATTTGAAATTTTTGCAGATCTGTTATTTCTATTTTATATCACATTTTATTTTGTTAACATTAACCAGAGACATATAATTAAAGAGATTGGCAACTCTACTATCAACCCATATAAATCTCAACAAACATGATACAGCCACACTAGAACTTCTTAAACTACTTTTAATTTAGTCGACATATTACGAAACCGAAAAGTGAACTGTTCTCCTTAATAATTTTATAGTATAGTTTAGAAAATTTGAATGAAAAATATTGATAAACAAAAAAGTTATTGGCAAAAAAGCGGAGACTTCGTGTGGAAATCTATCGACGATGATCGTTGTGTCCCATGTTGACTTTTGAAACTCCTCTTTTATTTTCGTGATTAGAACTTCCTAGTTATGAAAACTGGAAAGTATGTTACCTTGTTGGTAGAGTTTAGATACTTTTTTAGCTCACCTGGCCAAAGGCCACTTGAGCTTTTGCCATCACTTGGCTTCCGTCGTCGTCCGTCGTC